>PVKP010036799.1:0-22178 GCA_004027715.1 Plecturocebus donacophilus | reverse complement strand
GGAGGGAGGAAGGAGGCCAGTGCAGCTGGAGCTGGTGAGGGAGGAGTTGAGATGGCGTAGGGAGGTAGGGCAAGACCACAGAGACTCCTGGGGCTACAGTGACAAATGACCACCAACCAGGGGGCTTAAAACAACAGAAACGTATTTTCTCACAGTTCCGGAGGCCAGAGGGCCGAAATTCAAGTGTCAGCAGGGCCGGGACCCTGCAGGCTCTGAGCACGGCCCCTCCTGGCTCCCCTCTGGCTCTGCGCTGCTTGTGGCTTCGCTCCGGTCTCCGCCTCCGCTCTCCCAGGCCTTCTTCTCCATGTCTTCTCTCTTGTGAAGATGCGTGTCCATGCGTTTAGGGCCCATCCAGCTAATCCAGAAGCTCTCATCTCAAGGTTCTTAGTTAATTACATCTGCAGAACTCCTTTCTATGGTCACATTCCCAGGTGCCAGGGGCTAGTGCTTGGACACATGTTTCTGGGGCCACCAGTCAACTCGCTACAGACCTCAGGGCGGGATCTCTGGAGGCAGGCAAATTGTGTCCTGCTCAGAGGCAGGAGTATGGGATTTCTGGTAAAACTGCAGTTAAGCTGAGGAGTGATTCGGTGGGTCTGGTGCTTTCTGGATCAGAAACATGGGAATCCCAGGTCTTCAGAGGAGGAGGGCCCCAAGGGGTCAAGTCCAAATTGGTACAAGGCACCTTTTGGAGTCCGGAATCGGTCAGTCCTGGGCGTGAGGCCGGCTGTGGGTTCTTCTTGGCCAGGACGAGTGCAGTTAGGCAGTGGAGGGGGCCTGTGAGCTCACCGCTGGTTCTCAGAGGACCCTGGAGGCTTCACACATTCAACAAACTCCAAACAACACTCACCACGTGTGGGTCCTGCAATTACAGGGTAGGATGGATGAGGGCTGGCCAGCAGGGAAAGCAGCCCCACCTCCACAGCGCCAGTGACCGGGAGGGCTCGGAACCAGGAGAGAAGCAAGATCCTGTTGGTTCTGTTTCTTTGGAGACCCCTGACTAGTATGGAGGTGAAGGTTGAGGACTGCAGGGCCATGGGGATGTGGCCACAATTTGGGGCTGGGTGGGCACAGTGGCCGGGAGGGGTGGCCAGCTGTGGGGCTGGAGGGTGGGCAAGGCTGATCTGGGGAAGCTGGCCTGGCAGGATTGGGGCTGGACCCTCCTGGAGTCCTGGGGCTTTAAGCTGGGGAGGGGTGTGGTCCAGTCTACTTCTGCTGGACTGCCAGGGAGGAATGTGGAGGACGCATCTGGGGTTAGGCTGGAGGAGGCTCTGCCCTGAGATCTGAGGTCCAATTACTATTTTAGAATTCTCACATCCGGAGTGCAGCTTGGCTGGCTACCCATGGTGCTTCCCCACCCTGGTCTAACTTGGCCTCCATGACCACCCTGGGAGTGGGGAGCGCTTCCCTGCACCTCCCGGCGAGGTAGAGGGGAGGGAGGCTGGTACTGGAAGAGTTCATTTCCTTTCTCAGACACCAGGGCATCTTGTGGCTGGGATGGTGAAAAGGTTCAGAGTCCCATTCCTTGTTCCAGGCAAGCTGCTCAGTAGAAACTGAGGTCAGGAGGCTTCTGGTGAGGCCCAGGGCATGAAAGAATGTCTGGCACGTGGCCTTTCCTGGGAAAGCTGCAGATTTACATCCTAAGGGCAAGGAAAGAAAACATCAAGAGACGGAGAAGCAGAGGGTTACAGGTCGCTAAGCCATATGGAGAACGCAGACTTTCATTCATCTTACTTGAAGCTGGGGACCAGGAGAATGGAGGTCTGCAACTGCACCCTTGTCTGTTAAACCCTTTTTAGAATGTGACCAGATTATGTCCTTTCCGTTTCTTATGGGGAATGACTCAGTGAAGTGACTGGGATGATAAAACTGCATTTTCACTAGCACACCCAGTGCCAGGCGTGCGACCCCCAATCTCATCTGCTGATGCAGTAAACACTTGGGACAGGTAGTATTGGCACCAGCCTGTACCTGGGCCTGAATGCCAACTTTCCCATTTACTAGCAGTAACATCTTGGGCAGCTCATCTATAAAACAGGACTAACAGAACACTGACTTCTCAAGGTTTTTTTGAAGATAAAACAAGATAATGCACATAAAGAATCTTAGCGTGTTGCTGGTAAGCACTGAACAATGGTCATCACTATTATTACGTATATGTCAGTCACTGTGTCAAGAATTTAAGGGTCAACATGATCAGAACTGCCCTCAAGAGTGGTTTCTTTTTAATTTATTTTTTATTTCAATAGGTTTTTGGGAAGTAGGTAGTGTTTCATTACACGAATAAGTTGTTTAGTGGTGATTTCTGAGATTTTGGTGCACCGAGAATCCAAGTAGTGTACACTCTACCCAATGTTAGTCTTTTATCACTCACTGCCCTCCCGCCTGCCTGAGTCCATTGTATCATTCTTATGCCTTTTCATCCTCATAGCTTAGCTCCCACTTACAAGTGAGAACATAGGATGTTTGGTTTTCCATTGCTGAGTTACTTCACTGAGAATAATAGTCTCTAGTTCCATCCAGGTTGCTGTGAATGCCATTATTTTATTCCTTTTTATGGCTGAGTATTCCATGAGTACTCTTTATGGCTGAGTATTCCATGGTGAAGGTAGGTAGGTAGGTAGGTAGATGGATAGATAGATGGAAGATAAAGAAAGTGTGATTATATATATTTCTTTATCCACTTGTTGACTGATGGGCATTTGGGCTGGTTCCATATTTTTGCAGTTGCAAATTGTGCTGCTACAAACATGAGTGCACAAGTATCTTTTTCACATAATGACTTCTTTTCTGCTGGAAATAAATCTACTAGTGGGATTGCTGGATTAAATGATACATCTACTTTTAGTTCTTCAAGAATCTCCACACTGTTTTCCATAGTGGTTGTACGAGTTTACATTCTCACCAACAGTGTAAAAGTGTTCCCTTTTCATCACATCCACTCCAGTGTCTATTATTTTTTTATTATGGCCGTTCCTGCAGGAGTGAGGTTGTGGTTTTGATTTGCATTTCCCTGATCATTAGCAATGTTGAGCATTTTTCCATATGCTTGTTGGCCATTTGTATATCTTCTTTTGAGAATTGTCTATTCGTGTCCTTTGCCCACTTTTTGATGGGATTGTTTGATTTTTTGATTGCTGATTTGCTTGAGTTCTTTGTAGATTGTGGCTATTAGTCCTTTTTCAGATGTACAAATTGTGGAGATTTTTTCCCACTCTGTGTGTTGTCATTTAACTCTGCTAATTATTTCTTTGGCTGTGCAGAAAGTTTTTCATTTAATTAGGTCCCATCTATTTATCTTTGTTTTTTTTTGCTGCATTTGCTTTTGTGTTCTTGGTCATGAAGTCTTTGCCTAAGCCAATGTCTATAAGGATTTTTCTGATATTATTTTCTAGAATTTTTATGGTTTCCAGTCTTAGATTGAAGTCTTTGATCCACCACGAGTTGATTTTTGTATAAGGTGAGAGATGAGGATCCAGTTTCATTCTTCTACATATGGCTTGACAATTATCCTAGCATCATTTATTGAATAGAGTCTTTCCCCACTTTATGTTTTTGTTTGCTTTGTCAAAGATCATTTGGATGTAAATATTTGGCTTTATTTCTGGGCTCGCTATTCTGTTCCATTGGTGTGTGCCTATTTTTATACTGGTACCATGCATGCTGTTTTGGTGACTGTGACCTTATAATATTGTTTCAAGTTGGGTAATGTGTTGCCTCCAGAATTGTCCTTTTTGCTTAGTCTTGCTTTGGCTATGTGGACTCTTTTTTGTTTCAATATAAAATTTAGGATTTTTTTCTACCTTTGTGAAGAATGATGGTGGTATTTTGATGAGAATTGAATTGAATTTATAGATTGCTTTTGGCAGTATGGTCATTTTCGCAATGTTGATTCTACCCATCCACGAGCATGGAATGTGTTTCCTTTTTTTTATGTTTTCAATGATTTATTTCAGCAATGTTTTGTCATTTTCCTTGTAGAGGTATTTAAATTCCTTGGTTAGGTATATTCCTAAGTATTTTATTTTATTTTAATTTATTGCAGCTATTGTAAAAGGGATTGAGTTCTTGATTTGATTCTCAGCTTGTCACTGTTGGTGTATAGCAGAACTACTGATTTGTGTACATTAATTTTGTATCCTGAAACTTTGTTGAATTCATTTACCAGTTCTAGGAGCTTTCTGAATGAATCTTTAAGGTTTTCTAGGTATATGATCATATCATCAGCAAACAGTGATAGTTTGACTTCCTCTTTACAGATTTGGATGTCCTTGATTTCTTTGTCTTGTCTGATTGCTATGGCTAGTACTTCCAGTACTATGTTGAATAGAAGTGCTGAAAGTGGGCATCCTTGTCTTGCTCCAGTTTTCAGGGGAAATGTTTTTAACTTTTCCCTGTTCAGTATAGTGTTGGCTGTGGGTTTGTCATAGATGGCATTTATTACCTTAAGCCATTTTTCTTCTATGCCAATTTTGCTAAGGGTTTTAATCATAAAACAATGCTGGATTTTGCCAAATGCTTTTTCTGCATCTATTGAGATAATCACAAACTTTTTGGTTTTAATTCTATTTGTGTGGTGTATCATGTTCATTGACTTGCAGATGTTAAACCATTCCTGCATCCCTGGTATGAAACCTACTTGATCATGCTGGATTATCTTTTTAATACGCTGTTGAATTTGGTTAATTAGTATTTTGCTGAGGATTTTTGCATCTATGTTCATCAGGGATATTGGTCTGTAGTTTTCTTTTTTTGTTATGTCCTTCTCTGGTTTTGGTATTAGGGTGGTAATGACTTCATAGAATGATTTAGGGAGGATTCCCTCTTTCTCTGTCCTATGAAATAGTGTCAATTAGATTGGTACCAATTCTCTTTAAATGTCTGATAGAATTCAGTTGTGAACTCATCTGTCCTGGACTTTTGTTTTGTTGGCAATTTTTTTTTTTTCTTGAGATGGAGTTTTGCTCTTGTTGCCCAGGTTGGAGTGCAGTGGCGTGATCTCAGCTCATTGCCTCCTCCCCTTACTGGGTTCAAACAATTCTCCTGCCTCAGCCTCCCGAGTAGCTGGAATTATAGGCACCTACCACCATGCCCAGCTAATTTTGATATTTTTAGTAGAGACAGGGTTTCACTATGCTGTCCAGGCTGGTCTTGAACTCCTGACCTCAAGTGATCTTCCCACCTCAGCCTCCCAAAGTGCTGGGATTACAGGCATGAGCCACCATGCCTGGCCAGCAGCTTTTAAAACTTACCATTTCAATCTTGCTGCTTGTTGTCTGTTCAGAGTTTTTATGTCTTCTTGTTTTAATCTAGATCCAAATCTTCCTGGTTTAATCTAGAGGAACTTATCCATCTCCTCTAGGTTTTCCAGTCTGTGCACATAAAGATGTTCATTATTCATTGAATAATCTTTTGTATTTCTTTGGTATCAGTAATAATATCTCCCATTTCATTTTTAATTAAGCTTATTTAGATCTTATCTCTCTCTTTTTTTAAATTTTATTTTTTATTGCATTTTAGGTTTTGGGGTACATGTGAAGAACATGCAATATTGTTGCGTAGGTACACACGTGGCAGTGTGGTTTGTTGCCTTCCTCCCCTTCACCTATATCTGGCATTTCTCCCCATGCTATCTCCCCCCAACTCCCCACCCCCCACTATCCCCCCCCATTTCCCCCCAACAGACCCCAGTGTATAGTACTCCCCTCCCTGTGTCCATGTGTTCTCATTGTTCAACACCCGCCTATGAGTGAAAACATGCGGTGTTTGATTTTGTGTTCTTGTGTCAGTTTGCTGAGAATTATGGTTTCCAGGTTCATCCATGTCCCTCCAAAGGATTATAAATCGTTCTACTATAAGGACACATGCACACGAATGTTCATTGCAGCACAGTTTACAATAGCAAAGACCTGGAACCAACCCAAATGCCCATCAATGATAGACTGGACAGGGAAAATGTGGCACATATACACTGTGGAATATTATGCAGCCATCAAGAATAATGAGTTTGTGCCCTTTGTAGGGACATGGATGAACCTAGATCTTATCTCTTATTTTCTTGGTTAATCTCACTAATGGGCTATCAATTTTATTTATCTTTTCAAAGAACCAGCTTTTTGTTTTATTTCTCTTTTCTATTTTTGTGTTGTCGTTGTTTCTAATTCATTTAGTTCTGCTCTCACCTTCATTATTTACTTTCTTCTGCTGGGTCTGGGTTTGGATTGTTCTTGTTTCTCTAGTTCCATGAGATATGACCTTAGAGTGTCTATTTGTGTTCTTTCACATCGTTTGATGCAGGCACTTGGTGCTGTGAACTTTCCTCTTAGAAGTGCTTTTGCTGCATCCCAGAGGTTTTGATAGGTTGTGTCACTATTATTGTTCAGTTCAAAGAATTTTTAAATTTCCATCTTGATTTCTTTGTTGACCCAATGATCATTCAGGAGCAGGTTATTTAATTTCCGTGTATTTGCATGGTTTGGAGAGTTCCCTGTGGCGCCAATTTTCAGTTTTGTTCCACTGTGGTCTGAGAGTATTTGATATAATTTTGATTTCCTTAAATTTACTGAGACTTGTTTTGTGGCCTCTCATATGATCTATTTTTGGACAATGTTCCATTTGCTGATAAATTGTATATTCTGCAGTTGTTGGCTAAAATGTTCTGTAAATATCTGTTAAGTCTATTTGTTATAAAGTATAGTTTAAGTTCATCATTCCTTTGTTGACTTTCTGTCTTAATAATCCATCTAGTGCTGTCAGTAGAATATTAAAGTCCCTCACTACTGTGTTGTCATCTATCTCATTTCTTAGGTCTAGTAGTAATTGTTTTGTAAATTTGGGAGCTCCAGTGTTAGCTGCATATATATTTAAGATTGATAGTTTCCTGTTGGACGAGTCCTTTTATCATTGTTTAATGTCCCTCTTTGTCTTTTATAACTGCTGTTGCTTTAAAGTTTGTTTTGTCTGATATAAGAATAGCTACCCCTACTCACTTCTAGTGTCCATTTGCATGGGATGCCTTTTCCCAACGCTTTACCTTAAGTTTACGTGAGTCCTTATGTGTTAGGTGAGTCTCCTGAAGACAGCAGAAACTTGCTTGGTGAATTCTTATCCGTTTTGTCATTCTGTATATTTCACATGGAGCATTTAGGCCATTTATGTTTAATGTTAGTAATGAGATGTGAGGTACAATTCTATTCATCATGTTATTTGTTGCCTGAGTACCTTTTTTTTTCGTTGTGTTATTGTTATATAGGTCCTGTGAGATTTATGCTTTAATAAGGTTCTACTTTGGTGTATTTTGAGGATTTGTTTCAAGATTTAGAGCTCCTTTTATCAGTTCTTGTAGTGTTGGCTTTGTAGTGGCAAATTTTATCAGCATTTGTTTGTCTGGAAAAGACGGTATCTTTATTTATGAAGCTTAGTCTCGCTGAATACAAAAATCTTAATTGATAATTGTTTCGTTTAAGGAGGCTAAAATAGGACCCCCATCCCTTCTAGCTCGTAGAGTTTCTGCCGAGAAATCTGCTGTTACTCTGACAGGTTTTACTTTGTAGGTTACCTGATGCTTTTATCTCCCATCTCTTAGGATTCTTGCCTTCATCTTGACTTTAGATAACCTGAGGACAATGTGCCTAGGTGATGATCTTTTTGCGATGGAATTTCCCAGATGTTCTTTGAGCTTGTTGTATTTGGATGTCTAGATCTCTAGCAAGGCTAGGGGAGTTTTCCTCAATTATTCCCTCAAATATGTTTTCCAAACTTTTAGATTTTTCTTCTTCCTCAGGAAGAATGCAGTGATTGTTTTTGCTTTTCTGGGTCTAGCCACCCTGCAGAACTACTGGGCTCCAGGCTGGTTCTGGGGAGTGTCTGCAAAGAGTCCTGTGATGCGATCCCTCTTCAGGTCTTTCAGCTGTGGATACCAGCACCTGCTCTGGTGGAGGAAGCAGGGGAGTGAAGTGGACCCTGTGAGGGTCCTTGGTTGTATTTCTGTTTAGTGCACTGATTTTATGTTGGTTGGCCTCCAGCCAGGAAGTGGCACTTTCAAGAATGCATTAGCTGCAGTACTATAGGGAGGAAGCAAACTTGCCCTAGAGTCACCTGGTTAAGTATTTAGGTTTCTCAGGCTGTGGGCAGGGCTGTAGAGCTCCCAAGAGGTTATGTCCTTTGTTTTCAGCAACCAGGGTGGGTAGAGAAAGACCACCAGGTAGAGGCAAGATAGGCATGTCTGAGCTCAGCCGCTCCTTGGGCGGGACCTGCTGTGGCTGCTGTGGGGGGCAGAGCTGTGGTTCCCAGTCCAGTGGAGTTGTGTTCCCAGGGGGACCATGGCTGCCTCTGCTGAGAACTACAGATTACCAGGGAAATGGTGAAAAACAATACAGACATTCTAATGGATACTCCAAAAAGATAATAGTTTTACTTTTAAATCTATTATTTATTATATCCTGGAAATTATAGACCTTGCAGCTTTCTAACACACATGATTAAAATTTTTAGATGTAAACTTAAAATATATGAGGAGTAGAAAATTATTCCAAATTCTTTCAGAGAAAAGTTTCAGGACCACTGACCCAAGGCATGCCTCTCCATGCTGGACAGATGGCCCCAGCCGGTGAGCCTTTTAACCCGTCCCAAAGCTTCATGTCCTACCTTGAAGTCCACTCTGGCCCGGAGCCCTTGGAGAGGGCATGGTTTGTCGAGAGGGAGAAGGCAGGAGCCCACACAGACATTCTCAGCAGCCCTGGCGGCCACCCCTGCCTTGCGTCTCTCCTCCCACAGGCTCTGCCGCCCCTCCCCTGACGGGAGATACATTTCTGGGCTTGGACGGCAAGCTCCTCCACCTGAGCGATAGCTCTGCCTTCAGCCTGAGCTCCCATGACCCCACGTGGCTGCCATGAAAAGTGAGACAATCTTAAGAGTCAGCAAAAGCTATGAAGGAAAGAGAAGACACACAGCCTGGAGGTGGGGCAGAGGCTGATGGCACAGGAAGGGTAGAAGCCGGCAAAGAGAGGGGTGCAGCCCTGGGTGGATGGGGGATCCATGGTGGCAGCAGGACCTCTGCCTTCAGAGCTCCTGTGAGCCTCCTGTCCCCCTCTCTCCAGTGTCCCATGCAAACTGACTATCTTAGAGAGTGACTCCTTTCTCAGGGCCCAGGAACACAAGGGCTGATGTAAGCCTGTGGGGTGTAAAATAGGTTATGTCCACCCCACCCCATTGATCAGAGCCAGTGACGTGGTCAAGACCCAAGTCAACGGGGCCTGCTTACAAGGAAGCAGGGAGTGAGTCATTCCAAACAACAATGCCATCTGCTGCAAACCTGTCTTGAACAGCTTGGTCTTCTTGGAAATCATTTCAGTTACATTTGAAAGACGCAGCATGGCTAACCTACACTTCCTTCCCTGTTCAAAGGTACAGTTCCTTCCAGCAAAGGGCATGCACCAGCTGACTGTTGTTGCCTAAATATACGAGAGAGCTAGTTCTGGCACCCAGTATTCTCAGCGAGTTCTCTTGCTTTGCCCAGATTCTTTCTCAATTACAACACATTATTTGATAGTGATTGAGGGATGAGAGGAGCAAGGTCAGTGAACCAAAGCCATCATTATCCCTGTCACCCCATTCATACCACCCCAATTAGCACATTTCCATCCACACTGCACCCTTCACACAAGTATGCGTCCAGCTGGGAAATACTTGGTGCCTGAGGGGTTTATGGCTCCTTGATTGATTATTAAAGCAGGCTTCCTTCAGGAAGAGGCCTGGACATCATCCCGGCCGGGATGAGCAAGCACTCTGTTTTTATTTGTAAAGTGGGAAAATGGCTGTCGGGCTCAGCTCACTGCAGGCAAATGCCTTTTAGTCTGAAGACTTCTGCCCCCAGTCCTTCTGTCCTCATAGAGGATCAAGGTCTGACGTGGGTGTGAGCCAGGCTCTAGGGAGAGGGGCCAGGCCTGCCACCTGCTGCCTGGAGGAGAGGATGGGGCAGCTCCCATCCCCGCCCGTGCCAGCTCCTGGCCACTGCCTTCCAGCCTGGGGTTATCCGGAGGCCTCGCTGGCCTCTGCAGCCTGGGCCCTGGGCCTTGATAGTCTTTCCTGCAGGCGACTACCTGCTAGAAAACTGGGGCTCTTTTCTAGGTTCAGCTTCAATAGGTTGGACAATTGGCCCACATCACACGGACCATTCTGACCACATCAGGGAGGGGAGCGTGCTGTGACAGAGTGGGGAGATGAAGTTTGCCAGAGCGGGAAAGGCAGGGTGACGGGCCACACAAGAGCCATGTCTCAATCTGTGCAGAGAAAGCATCTGGCAAAATTCAGCAATGATGTATGATTTTTTTTAACCCTTTTCTGTTTAAGAAAAAAAAAATCAGCTTATTGCCAATACTCATTTAATTTTACATAAACATGCTGGCTCTTTGAGGCTGAAGCAAATCTGACTGATTTTCAGGGTGAAAATAAAACAGAAAAACTCTTCTTGGAACTAACATCAGAATTGTCTGAATCATCAGAATCATCTATTTTGGAAAAACTGGATTCATCCAATGAATCCTTGGCCAACAATGGTCGGAGAGTGATGTTGGCATCCCGGGTAGGAATGTTACATTTCCTAGGAGCTGACATTTTCAGCCATCGAGAAGTACTCTATTTTGTAAATGGAAATACCACTACCAGAAACAGAATGCTATAAATAGAATAATGTCTTTTGTTTCCAACGTCGATATACTAGAGCAATGCAAAAATAATCATAAGAGCGAGATAGTTAGTGGCAAAGTTGCCTCAGGGTAAGCACCGAGGCTGCAAGCGCTGCCAGTGAATATTCTCAGTGAAAACAGGAAAAGGGTCACAAAAAAAAAAAAACACTCCCAGAAACTAGGAGAAGCAAAGGATTTTTCAACTCAAAAAAAACTACATCTACTAAAAATCTACAGCTTACATAATTTACGGTAAGGAAGCAGAATGCATTCTCCCTGCGATCAGGAGTGAAGTCAGAGTGTCTGCTCTCACTGTGTCTGTCAGACATTGTACTGGAGGCGCTGGCCAGGGCAAATGGCAAGCAGAAGAAAAGGAAGTTATGCAGTTTGAAAAGGAAGAAATACAACCGTCTTAATTCACAGGTGAAAAGATCATCTGTAGAGAAAATCTGAAAAGATCTGTTAATAAGCTACAAGAAGAAATAAGTAAGTTTGTCAAGGTTGGAGAAGAGCCGGTCAAGGTTTAAAAGTAAATAAGAAATAGTAAAACTCTATACTATTTCCATACAGTAACAAGAATTAAATGGAAATTGAATTTTTTCAAAAACTATCATTTATAAAAACATAAAGTACTGTAAAATTAGTATAACAAAAAAATGTACAAGACTAGTGCACTGAAAAAGAAGAAAAATACACAGAAATTAAAGATTTATCTCCATAGAGCATTATATCATGTTCATGAATCAGAAGTCAGTACTATTAAGATGTCTATTCTCCTCAAATTGACCTATGATTAATGCAATCCTAAGAAAAATTCTAGAAGCTTTCTGTTTTGTAGAATTCATCTGATTTTGTATTTATAGAGAAATGCAAAGGATAGACAATAGTAAAGGCATTTATTTATATATTTGTTTATTTAGTTTGAGACATAGTCTCACTTTGTTGCCCAGGCTGGAGTGCAATGGTGCAATCTCAGCTCACTGCAACCTCTGCCTTCTAGGTTCAAGTGATTCTCCTGCCTCAGCCTCCTGAGTAGCTGGGATTACAGGTGCCTGCCACCATGCCAGGCTAATTTTTTTTTTCTGTATTTTTAGTAGAGATGGGGTTTCACTATGCTGATCAGGCTGGTCTTGAACTCCTGACCTCGTGATCTGCCTGCCTCAGCCTCCTAAAGTGCTGGGATTACAGGCATGAGCCACTACACCTGTATTTTTTTTTTTAAGTAAAAATAACAAAGTTGAAAGACATATGCTACCTGATTTTAAGACTTTGTATAAAACTACGCCTATCAAGGCTGTGCAGCATTGGCATGAGGACAGCTGTGTAGATGTGTGAACAGAACAGAGCCCAGAAAAAGACTCAAACATATGTGGTCACTAGATTTTCAACAGAGGTGCCAAGATAATTCACTGGAAGGAAGGATATCCTTTCAGAAATGGTGCTGGAGCCATGGGTATATCTGTGCAAAATTAAGGAGCATCTAGCCTTACCTCACACCATATACAAAAATTCACTTGAAGTGAATTGTGGACCTAAATATAAGAGCCAAAACCCTAAAGTTTTCTATGAGAAAACATAGGAGAAACATATGATCAGGCAAAAATTTCTTATTTAGGACATAAACAAAGTGGGCCAGAAAAAAACTGATGGATTAGACTTTATGAAAACTAAAAAGTTTTGTTCCTTGAAAAGCACCATTTAGAAATTTAAGATGAAGTGCAGTCTTGAAGAAAATATTTTCACATCTATCTGATTAAGGACTTAATATGAAATCTATACAGGGTCCTTACAAGTCAATATAATAAGAAGACAAACATTCTGATTAAATAAATGGCAAAAGGTTTCATGCACATTTTACTTAAGAAGGTATATGAATAGTTAATAAGCACATGAAAAAGGCTTTCAATGTCATCAATCATTAGGGAAATGCAAACTAAAACCACATTGGGACTCCGTAGAGGACCCACTGGAGAGGCTGGAATTAAGCAGACAGACAAAACTGAGTGTTGGCGAGGAAGTGGGGCAACCCCATTCTCCCGTGTTGCTGGTGGAAACGCACAACGCTACAACCACTCGGGAACACAGCTTGGCAGGTGCTGATTTACTGTTGGAAATAGATGCTCAGTGCTGCAAAGAAAAATCAGCACTGAGACAAAGGATTTTTTAGCAACGCAATTTTTACTTCCTGTACTGCAGGAAGGGTACCCTCACTAACCATGCCACGAGAGTACAATGAACGAAGGAAAAGCAAATGTTTCCCTTACACATTTGGGGTTGTACTTACTGCTGTGTCTGATCTCCATTGGTTAGAGCCAGACCTCACAATCTAAACTAAAACCTGATTGGCTAATAACTTAAAACTTTTCTAAATGGGGAAAAGCAATGGAGAGCTGGGACATGACCGTGAGCACGTCCAGCACAGATATCTTGGTTAAGGTACGAGGGCATAGAATGTACCTATAAGCATGGCATGTCTAACTGCTACATAGGATAGGGCTTCACAAAGTTATTAGCACACTTACTCTTTAACAAGAAAGGAAACTTTAAAAAGGAACTTTTCTACTTCCCACATTTACCAAATGATCCGGCAACTTCACTTTTAGGTATTTACCTAGGAGAAGTGAAATCATAGATGCACAAAAAGATGTTTATGTAAATATTTATAGCAGCTCTATTTCTAACAGCCAAAAGTTGGAATACAAGTTTTGTGGTATTCCCACTGTGTACAAACTCCACTGTCAATACCAGAGTGAGCGCTGGCAGCAGAGCCCTGATCTGGCGACCTGGAGGTGAGACCTTGTCTGCTCCCAAAATGTCCAACCCAAATGTCCACTAACATGGGAGCAGATTAACAAATTGTGCTGTATTCATACAACAGAATGCTGCTCAGAAACAAGAAGGAAGTAACTGTGGCTGCACAGACATCATGCACAAATCTCACAAGCATAAAGTGAGTGAGGAGTCTGATACAAGAAAGGAAACAGTGCACAATTTCATTCTTAAAACTCTAGAAGAGGCAAAACTGTAGTAAGCCTCATCCACACATTGATGGTGAGCTAGCCTCATCCACAGCACCAGCACCAAGAGTGAGTTAGCCTCATCTGTAGCTTCCATGGTGAGTAGCTTCATCCACAGCTCCAGAAGTAAGCTAGGCTTATCCACACACTGAGAGTGAGCTAGCCTCATCTGCATATCAGTGGTGAGCTAGTCTCATCCACGGCACCAATGAGGAGCTAGTTTAATGTCAGGCAAGTGTTCAGCCCAGACGTTCTGATTCCTCCTCAGGGATGGGAAATGGGATACTGCACCCAACTTACAATGAAAAATCACCTTATAACAAATTTTCAAAGTGCTTTCAGTGGCCACATACAGAAAGAAACAGTTTCACAGCCAAATTTGCTCCAGGATGCTGGGGTGAGGGATGGAGCTGTGGGGACGGGAGTGGTGGAGTCAGTGGGGCAGCCAGAGGAGGGGAGGGGAAGCTAAGTCCAGCCGCCCAGGATGTGGTCATGGAGTGACTAGTGCTGAGTAACTGGGAGGACTCAGGAGTGATGATGCCTGGACATCCTTCTAGCTCTGACTCACGTTGGGAAGATCTTTCAAACTCTTTTCATCTTGCAGAGAGGCAGAGCATTCTGGGGACCAACGCTTCCTGGGCAGCACTCGGAGAGTGGGTGACTCTGCAGAGAGCACCTGCTGGGTGTGATCTGGGACTCAGTTCAAAATCTGCATTTAGCTGACAATGAACTGCAAACTCTGAAAATGTTCACAGTTATGCAGAATAGTCTAGAAATCCTCAGCCCCGTGGAACACTGTGTAGGTCAGGGAGTGTCACCAACAGCTGGAGGTGATGCTGGTATCAGTCAGTGAGGTTAACTGCACCAGGGAAGAGGAAGAGGTCCCAGTCAGGGCCAAAACAGAGCTTCCACTGATGCCTGGGCGGGCCTTGTCCATTCTGTTTGTGGATTTGGTTGAGTGTGCATGGGTATTAATTTCTCAGGGCCACTGTAACCAGTGACCACAACCTGGATAGCATAAAATGACAGAAACTTATTATCTTAGAGTTCTGGAAACCGGAAGTCCAAAACTAAGGTGTGGGCAGGGCCGTGTTCCCTTGGAAGGCTTAGGGAGGCTCCTTCCTGCCACCCGAGCTTTCAGTGGCTCCAGCCCCTCCTCAGCTGGTTTTGCAGCACTCCAATCTCTGCCTTCTGCTCTGAATTCACACGGCCTTCTCTCTGTGTCTCTGTGTCCTCTTTTCCTCTTATAAGGACAATAGTGATGAGATTTGGGGCCCGCCCTGCATGCAGATCAGATTACCTGCATGCAGATAATCTGATCTCAAGATTATTATCTTAGTTAGATCTGTGAAGCTCTTACTCCTAAATAAAGTTGCACTCTGAGTTCTGGGTGGACATGAATTTGTGGGACAGGGCAGTCTTCAACCTACCACGGTAAGTATCTAATTTGCTGCATATCTATTTTACCTATATTAATGCTGATGGCAGCACCTGCGTCAGATGGCCTGCTACTGCCACCACACCAGCTGCAGCAGGGAGGTGCAGCTGGGGTGCCACACTCTGTGGAGCTGGAGGCAGCCAGGGACAAGTAACATCCCACCCCTTCCAAGTTGGGATGGGAGCTCTCCAGGTGCTGCTGCAGCTACCCAAACCATGACTGCAGACATGGGCCTCCTACTCCACTGAGCAGGCATTATCCCTGTCCTCCTGAGAGGGGGCTGCAGCTGCCCAAATTGTGGCTGCAGATGTGGCCCTTCCACTTCACGAAGTAGGCAGGAGCCCTGCTCCTGCCCCAGGCACAGCTGCAGCCACCCAAACTGGGGCTGCAGACCTAGGCATCCCTGAACTCTTGAGGGGACCCGGAAAGGTACCCTTGTCTTTGCAGGCTCAGAGATGCCTGCTCCTGCTGCCTGGCCTCTCCCCACTGCTGGCACTCACTCTGATCTCAGAGCAGAGGTGGGGCTGACTCCAGGCACTGTCACAGCCCAACAAGGTATGCACACACTTGGGGCAGTGCTGACATGCCAGCCCCATGCTGCTTCAGCCTTCTCTGGACTTTGGGCACAGAGGAGCATGGGAGGGGAAGCTAACAGGGAGTTGAGGGCAGCCGGGCACTGGCCTGCAGGTGCCCCTTGGTGCCAGCAACCTGAGCAACATGAATGATACTGGGAGGCAGACAGGCTTCTGGGCAGAAGGGGGAGGGTCTCCAGTGAAGCCCCACCTTCAGGCCAGGGCAAGCATAAAACCTGGGGGCCGGGCTGCCAGTTCTGAGGACCAGAGGAGGAAATCATGGTGCTTTCTCATGGGTGCACGCATGGCTGCCTATGGACCAATCAGTGTGGACGTCCCCCCTCTGAGGCCCAAAAAAGCCCCAGACTCAGCCAGAGAAGGGCAGAGGACAGAGATGAAGATGATGGAAAGGATGGATGACCAGCTGCAGAGAGAAGCCACCCACTCCAGGGCTTCCTTTCTGCTGAAACTGAACACTCAACAGGACAACTTGCCTACAGAGAGGAGCTACCCATTGCGGGTCTCCTCTGAGCTGTTCTAACACTTAATAAAACTCCTCTTTGTCTTGGTTACCTTCCACTTGTCTGTATACCTCATTCTTCCTGGACACAGGACAAGAACTCGGGCAAAGGCACCACTGGCCACAGAGGTTTCTGGCTGGAATAGTGACATCCTAGAGATCCCATAACAGTACCAAGATAGAAAAAGTGGTATTTAGTCAATCTTTTCTTAGGCGACATGGTTTATGAAGCTGGTGGGAATAGGATAACCAGATCGGGTGGACGATGAGATCCTTTGGGCACACTCAGCACCAGTAAGTAGCTGGCAATAATAAGGTACTGGTTTGGCAGAGGCCGGGAAGGTTTCCTCCAAGGCTTTTGTGTTGCAGGGCTGAGACCGGGAAGGTTTCCTCCAAGGCTTGGGTTTTTCAGGGATGAGACCACAGCCCTGTTACAAGGACAAGCAGTGAACCATGGCCAAGGAGGGAAGTGCAGAGTGGGGCCTGCCTGCTGGTGGTGCCAGAGAGCAAGGCAGGCTGGAGGGCATCCTCTGTAGGCTGCAGGAATCCCATCCTCTGCCCTTCCTTGTAAAACCTTAGGTGAAATCCAGATTTTTCACTAGTGCCTGGCAGAAGAGTGTTCTTCCTGAAGAATTCTTTGAGGCGTACATCAAGCATAGAAGGAGGCAAGAACTGAATTTGCATGGAAAGAAAACCAACAACCAGTATGTTGGCCCAGCTCGCAACAATCTCAAGAGCTTGCAGCCAGGGTGGGGCTGTGGCCATGAGCTGGGAGATCAGCTCCTGTCAACCAGTAGCCCCTGCTTAAAAATAAAAAAGATGGAAGGGGCTTTTGCTCTCTGGGAAGTTGAGTCCTTGAGGTGTCTAGGCCTCGTGACATTTGGCAACTAGATTTTGGCGGGCATCTGGCCAGCAGCACCTGGTGGTGTCGGAAGACAGGTCTAGGCCTGTCCTTGTCCTAGAGGGTCCATGATGCAGTCTCACGGATGACCAGATGTGCTGCTCACAACCACCATGTAAGAAGGGTGGGGAAGTGGCTGTTCATTTATCCCAGTGCTGTGGTTGGGATATTTGTCCCTTCCAAAATTCATGTTGAAATTTAATCTCCAATGTGTCAGTATTGAGGTGTGGGACATTTAAGAGGTGATTTGAGGGCTTTCCTCTAATAAATGGATTAATCCATCCAAGAATTAATGGATCAATGGGTTATCATCAGAGTAGGACTGGTGGTTTTATAAGGCAAACCTGAGCTAGCACCTGAACACACTGAGCCCCTTTACCATGGGGTGCCCTGGGGATGCCCTGAGCCACCTCAGGACTCTGCAAAGAGTCCCCACCAGCAAGAAGGCCGTCACCAGATGCAGCCCTTCAACCTCAGACTGCTCAGCCTCCATAACTTAAAAAAAAATTTCCTTTTATTTATAAATGACCCAGTTTCAGGTGTTCTATTATAAGCAACAGAAAACAGACTAAGACACTCAGCATTCTGAGGAAGAAGCTGAGGCTCAGCCTAGGCCCCAAGGGAGGTGCAGAGCCAGATTTCAGAGCCAGGTTATCGGGGATCTGCCGTCTCTCACCTTTGATTTCTCTGAATCACAAGCCAAAGCTTTTTCTAGTACTGTGTGCTTCCTCTGCGTCAGATGATGGGCAAGAGATCATGATTTACTTTATTTTATTTAACAGTTTTGTAGAGACAGGGACTCACTGTGTTGCCCAGGCTGGTCTTGAGTTCCTGGCCTCAAGCCATCCTCCCGCCTCAGCCTCCCAAAGTCTTGGGACTACGAGCATGAGCCACTGCACCCGGCCAAGATCGTGACTTTTATTGGGAACACGCGTTGGCTGCCTGTCTGTTTTGCCCCAGATGTGCCGTATCTGTTCTCAGGGGACAAGCCTTCCTGGCTCGCCTTCCAACCTGCCACTCATTGCCATGTTTGTGCCCACCTTGCGATGATGGAGAAGTGCCATAGCTAGCTTCTAACATTCCAGGATTCTGTCATCTTCACTTCTGTCTAGGAGCCCACTTGTGCAATAGCATCCCGCTAAACTCCCTGCCTGCAGAGGATACATCCCACGGAGCTTCTCAGGGATGCTGGCACCCCTCACTGACACATTCCTACGACTCCACAGCTCGGCCTGTGGCCCCGTCCTCCCTCTGCAGCCCTGCAGACCTTACCCCTCAAGTCTACTGGCTGTCTTGTCTGGTGACCAGGAGCAGAGGTGGGGGTTGATCCTTTGTGTGTGGGGTGTGTGTGCTGTCTTGTAAGGCAGAGGCCTCCATGTGCCCCCAAGCAAGGGCAGAGCCCTAGGTTTTAACCAGGGAGGGGAGGGAGTGTCCACAGCTCCAGTGGGTCAGGAGATCTAGGGTTCCCACGTTTCCACGGACATGGATGTGGCTATTGCCATTCTGTATCTCAGCATCCCAGGCTTCTGTTCCAGTCGGAGCCCTGACTTTGGTGAAGCATGGCAGGATGACCTGGGCCCAATCAGGCAGCCCAGTTGGGACCCAGACATAGCAGGGCCTGATTAGAGGTGGCTGAGTGAACCATGGAGGCAGAGGGAGAGGAGCAGAGACACTAAGTCCTGCTCTGCCCCATTCCATAGTCTCATAAAATCTACATCAGAATCACGGCTGGGGTAGAGTTAACAGATGGTTAGGGAAAATGACCCAGGATGAGAACAGGTCCCAAACTGACCATGAAACATCAAAGACCCTGAGACATGGACAGACGCACAGTCAGGACGCCTGGCACTCTGTCCTCTGAGCACGAGGCAGTGAAACATGCATTAGTGACAAACATGCCAGCACTGTGCCCCGACCACTGCTCTTGAAAGAGACCTTCTTAGGAAACAGATCAAGGAGGAAATGAAGACCCGGGAACAATCACATTTAGAATCGAATTGAAATGACTATGGCCACAACAGCCCTTAAAAAGATTCCCAGGGCTTTGAATAACTTCTTCATCAAACCAAGAAAAGAAAGTGACCAAACTGAGTCTACAATCTATGATCTTAAGATCATAAGAAAATTGGAGGGAATAATAAAAATGCAAGTAGAAATAGATTTACATATGAGAAAAACTTAAATGAGTTACTAAAATGAAGAGCTCATCCAAACAAAACAAATTAGAGGCGTATTTAGAATTCACCTAGAGCAAGGTTGTTTGACCACGCACTGTGATGCTTCTGGCTGGCTCACGTTTAGGGGCACCCTGCACCATGGGGTGCTCCACGCCCTCCCTGGCTCCTCCCTGCCAGACATCAGGAACACTATTTCCCCCAACTCATGACAAACAAAAATGTCTCCAGACTTTGCCAAATATCCCAAAGGAAAAAAAGTCATTCCTGGTGGAGAACGACTGCCCTCAAATTTAACAAACGATCAGGAAACCCACTGTATCTGGTAGGTTATCTGACTGAGCTTATCCTTTTAAGGAACACGTCATTTTTATGGTATATAATTTGTCTCTGGGCATTCTTTGAGGTACATGTCATGTGATTAGAAAACCTGAAAAAGATTTAAGACACAAAACTGTGACTCTGGGGGTTTGGCAGTGAGCAGGGGAAGGAGGAGGAGTGGAGACCAGTTGGGAAACGTGGCTTCTTAAGCAGGGCTTGGAAAGAGGTGCCTGGGAGGAGTGGTGGCTTGTTGATGGGTAATGACAGTAGAAGCTCTGATCACACATCTTCTACAATGCTTACACTGTATATCACTGTCTTCTGAAATATAAAAACGTCACCCAACGGTGGTCAGAAATGAGCAGCTCATGGGCACCAGCAGGGTCACCAACGCTGGGCAGCAGGCAGGTCCTCTGCTTCACCTGGCTCTGCAGGAGAAGCCTGCACCTTCCAGGCATGACGGGCAGAGGCTCCCTGGTCACAATATGGCCTGTCCAGTACAGGCGCCCTGGGGTCTGCCCACCACCCTGGTTATCTTCTGCTCTGGCCCATTCCCCGTGTTCACCTCCTTCCCAGTAGCCAGAAGGGCCTCCTAGTTGCTCTGCTGATGCTGTGCTAACAAGAGCATCCATGCCTGTGAGCCAGGGGCTGCCTCCTGGGCTGCAAATCCCCAGGCCTCCAGACCAGAGCTGGGCCGTGTTTCCTGCTCTTTGTCCGGCTTGAGTTGCTACAAGCTCCTGGGCTTCCTGGCGGGTGGACGTCTGCTGGGGAAGAAGGGCTCCTTTGCCCACAGCAGGAGCTTGGCCGAATGCTTCTGCTTTCTGCATTTTGCTCTGGGGCCCCAGCCTGTGCTGTGCCTGTCATGGAGCCCTTCCAGGACATACACGGCCATCCATGTCCACTTCTGTGCAACTGCTCAAGCCAGTGTCAGGGACTTAGTCTCACTTCTCAAAGTAAAGTTTGTATTCTTAACAGTCCGCAGAGTTACTCCACCTCCACAGTGAGCAGTTCATCTATTTACTCAGGGTGACCCAATAGGTAGCAGACAGGCTTTCAGCCCAGGTCCTTTGTCCCTGTGTCATTGTTAATATCTTTTCATTTACAGAGGTGACCCAGTTTGGACAAAATGCCTGTGCTTTCCCTGTGAATAGTGCATGCACCTGGATACTCGGGTGCTGGGGAATCCCTCTCAAGACACCTGGAAATCTAAATCCTTCCAAGCACTAAACCATACAGATAGTGGAGGACCATTTGGGTGGAAATCCTAGAGCCACGTGGACTCTGCCTTCAGGAGACTCCATGGCAGGGGCAGGCCCTTTCTTGGTGATGTGGCACTATCAGCCTTCCTCTATTCTGCCCTGGCCCCTGAAGCCCACCTGGGTCACGGTCGGAATGCCTTTCTGCCTTCCAGTGCTCCATGCCCTCCACTTCCTTTGGCTAGTGATCTTTACAAAGCAGTTTGCATCATGGCTGCAGCATTGCTCCTGGCTGGACAGGTCCACCCCTGCCTATCACTGTCTTCTGGGACCTGCTGGGGCTGAGGATGCACCTGGGAGGGCTTCAGTCCAGTGGGAGCAAAGGATTCCACAATGGGGTCCACATGCAGATGAGCAGTACACATATAGGCTGTGGACAACTGAGAGCCCACAGAGACCCACCCGAGCTCAAGGCAGGATTCCTGGAAGAGAAGTTTTGGAAGGTGTAAGAAGTGATCACAAGGGGAAAGCAGGAAAGTCATTCCAGCCATGGGGTCGGGCTGAGCACAGGCAGGGTGAAATCAAGGTTTCCTGAATGCATCTATCGCGGGAGAGCTGCAGTGAGGCTGGAGGCCTGGTCACAGATGGTCAACCACACTGTCCGAGGGCATGGCTGGCACAAGCCACAGGAGGCCCTTGCTACCCCCTTTCTGGCCCCATACAAAGCAGCCAATGCCAGGCAGCCCATGCTGCATAGGAACGTCTACAGGGACCAGTAGGGGGCTCAGGGTAGGGGGCTCAGAGATTTGATGAGCGTCGAGGAGAAGGAAGGAGAGCCTCCTGTGTCTCTGAGGAGTGCCAGGCATGCTGTACCTGAGAGAAGCAGGACTCGTGTGATGCAAAGTGCATGGAAATAAACAGACCACCCAGGTGAGAACCACAAAGGCTGTTTACTAGGAACCTGCCACCACCCTTTGTGTCTGGCAGAGACTGGGAGGCAGGCAGGGGAGTGGGGAGCTTCACAGCAGAAAAGGGAAGCTCAGGTGTGCCCTTCCTGGAGGTTGCTGGCAGCAGGAGCTGGAGGCGGCTCACTGGAACCAGGGAGCCTATGTGACTGGTTAAGGGCATTTTTGACTTTCTCTGGTTGGTCCAAGGTTGGAAGTTGAGACAGAAATTAGGGAAGCAATCGGTTATTAATCAAGTCCTGGCCACCTGGAGCCAATTGTTACAGAAGTTACTGCTTAGCTTTCCGGATTAGAGGTAGAGCAAGCAGGCTGGCCTCAGGCTGGTGACTGTGAATGGTGGGTGGGCTTCCCGGGCTGGTGACTGTGGGTGGTGGGTGGGTTTCCCAGGC
>PVKP010036798.1:0-22177 GCA_004027715.1 Plecturocebus donacophilus | reverse complement strand
AATATGAAAAGTATGCCAGAACTTATTTAATTGACTTTATTACACTCTATATGTATGCTTGGAAGTATATAATAACCTGTGGTAGTTGCATACAAGTTTACCTTCGAGTTGTTATTAACCTCGGAAGCTGTATGCATACATACATACGTGTGTGTGTGTGTGTGTAAGATATATAATTGAATATTGGTCATAGATAAGAGATCTAAGGTAATTTTTTTTAATACAAAGAAGACATGAATTATATTGGTCTAACAAGGCTTCATGGAAGACAAGTAGATAAAGAGAACCTTGAAGGCACTGGGGAAGAAGAGAGGTGATAACATACAATTCCTAGCAAGTTTTCCATGATAACACAGTCCAAGGGAAGAAAAGCTATAATTAATAGGGAAATTAGTATATTATGACTATTTCATTGCAAGCAAAAAAACTCATGGAGCACCAAGAAGACAACAAAATTCAGTGACTCTTTTGCTCAAGCCACAGAAAATGCATTGGCAGGATCAGACTTAAAAGCCAAATGAAACTAATGACTGAGTGCCATCAGTGTGTTTTGGTTTTCTTTTCTGTGCTTCTTTTTCTGTGGTTGTTTCATTTTTCTCCTTTGCAAACAATTTTTTTTTTTCTGTGCAAGAGCAAACATCATGGTTGGCCTCTCACAATCTAACAGCTTTTCTCTTCCAACTCCACATAGGAAAATCACAGGAAGGACTGCAGTTTCCCCAACATTAGTCATAGGTGTACTCTGGTACCAGCAATGGGTGTCACCAGCCTGAGGCCTTTGCTTACCACTGTGATCTAGAAATTGAACCTGTTATCTGGAAAATGGAGGAAGGGTAGACAGACCAAGCACTTTCCCACTATCACCGAAAAGTTGCCACCATGGGAAGTTAACATGTAGCTGAAGGAAATTTCTTTTTGTCACTTAACAATGAGGGGGAATGAATGATTTGTAATAATCTTTTAAATAAATCCATGAAAGAAAGTGAATCATGAATGAAATGAGGAATGCCATCCACTGTCAAATTCCTTTATATGTTGGTGAGCTTATAATGCATACAACTCTAGTTAGGAATGCCCTGGCTAGAGTAGGGTATGTTGTTTGTTTTTAAATTATAATATCATTACCATAATGTTACACCATAAAATTCTCAAAATGAAAGTTTCTTGAGCTATTTTAAGGTATCCATGGATCCATTTATCATGTTTGTGAAAGGGATGATGTTATGATTATACTACATAGTATTGACCTGGTTTTCAAAGCACAGATGTTGAAAGAACTGTCTTGTTTGTTTAATAGACCTTCAAAGGTTTGCTTTTGACACTTCTTGGAAAATACTCAAACTAAGCCTTTGTTGATGCAAGAAGTGAAAGGAATTTATAAAATTACACTGTGGACTATAGTCATCTGTGTAAGAATTAACTCATATGACCAATGGCTATGTTTCTTGTTTTGACTATTTATAAGGAATGCGTTTAATTACTTTTGAGATACTTTAAAAGATTTAAACCTGGGCACGGTGGCTCAAGCCTGTAATCCCAGCACTATGGGAGGCCGAGGCGGGCGGATCACGAGGTCAGGAGTTCCATATCAGCCTGGCCAACATAGTGAAACCCTCTTTACCAAAAATACGAAAGAAAAAAGGAAATAGCCAGGTGTGGTGGCGGGTACCTGTAATCCCAGCTACTTGGGAGGCTGCAGCAGGAACATCTCTTGAACCTGGGAGGCAGAGGTTGCAGTGAGCCGAGATGGCGCCACTGCACTCCAGACCTGGCAGCAGTGCAAGAGTCTGTCTCAAAAATACAAAAAACAAACATTTAAAAGATGTCAGTACAAAGTATTTGCTCTTTATCTATCTCATACTATTGTCATAGAAGCTCTTTTATTAGTCTGTTAGATCTCTATGCATTTTGGTTTATGTTAGGCAGGTTTGAGTTATATCAGGATTCCTGGGTTCAGCAGTATAGTTGGCATGATCTCTACCCATTTTATTCTTTTGAGGGTAACCCATTTGCCTGTAGCAAGACCTCTTTTCCTGTGTATTACCAGTACTTAGTCATTTTTTGTGTTCTAGACTAGTGAATGAATATAGTTGGAGCCACACTTTACACCTACCAAATCAGAATCTCTGGGCCGAGTCCTGACACTTCCCTTTTTGAGACAGGGTCTCACTAGATCACCCAGGCTGCAGTGTAGTGGAGCGGCGCCATCTCGGCTCACTGCAGCCTCTACCTCCTGGGCTTAGGTGATCATCCTGCCTCAGCCTCCTGAGTAATTGGGACTACAGGTGCCATTACCATGCCTGGCTCATTTTTGTGTTTTTTGTAGAGACAGGGTTTTGCCATGTTGGCCAGGTTGGTCTCAAACTTCTGATCTCAAGGGTTCCACCAGCCTTGGCCTCCCAAAGTGCTGAGATTATGGGCGTGAGCCACCCACAGTTGTCCCCTGGACATTTTTAATAGCAATTTCCCTGGTGATTCTACTCTGAACCAAATCACAGAAACCGCTTTTGTGTATTCTAGTACACTGTCACGCGTGTGTTCCAGTATTGTGTGTATGTATTCTTTGTACTCTTAATTCCATTGTTGCGACATCTGAGAATATAGTGACTTTTTTTTGCAATTTATACTAACAATAAACACTCAGAGATATCAACTATAGTGAGAACAGCTTTGCTGTCAAATGACCTAGATTGAAATCCTAGCCCTATTACTAGCTAAATAAATTTGAGGGAGTCACTTGACCATACCATTACCCATATCTTTATGATAAATGGGATGATAAAAGCATCCATTTCTTGTGAATTAAGTGGGATAAATCGTTCTGGAAGATGATTTCCTTAGTACATCTGCAAAGATTTTTTTGGTAATAAATTTTTTTTGGTAATAATTAAGTAATAGGTTAATTATTCTACTAGTATGGTTAGTTTATGTTGTAGATTGTTTTAATATCAAAATCCCTGGACAAGTCATCTGAATTCAGAACTTCTTAACCTATTTAGTTTTCAGATTTGGGGACGTAATAGTGAAACAACAATCATGATTTTAGGTTCTAAAACATGTAAAGAAATCTCACTTTAAAGTACCTTAAAATATGGTAGAGGTGGATACAGTTCAATATTTGAAGGTTGGACCTCTATGATAAAAGAGCTGTTTATATCATCCTGCATTGTATTATTCTAAATCAGAAATTGTTTTGGTCTGTTTAGCCTGCATCAAAGAAGGAACTTAGAAGGGAGACATCTTTATGTGAACATATATTACTGAGTTGAATAGTTTTTCTAAATTATTTCATCTGTGAAGTAAATATTATTACCATTTCTACAAAATCATTAGTGCCTGGAAATCATTCAGTTAAAAAGTATTTAATATATTCTAAATTGATATAATGAAGAAAATATTCTCTTGATGTAGTTATTAAAAGTTTACTTTTTCTCTTTTTCATCACCTTTAGTGAGCCTTTGGCTCCTCTCTACTCTCATTTTGAGAAATAAAATGTGATCTGAAATATAAACCGTCACAATAACCACTTATAGGTCATTCCCTTTCCCCTGTGTATCCAAAAAGATTATATTTTAAAATTGCAAAAGTTTCAAATGAGAATACTCTTTATCTTTTTGTTCTTGTGTGAAATTATATTTCAGTTATAACTCAATGAGTATTTAGCAATGTTTAGTAAAGTAATTTAACTTTGTCTGCAAAAACCAGATTCTTCAATTATTGTTTATTTTTAGTTTGATGTGCAATGGAAAATTAAGTTTGTGTCCATATGATTTTTGTATAAAATAATCATTTTCATATGTTTGGCTTCTGGGTTTTCTGGAAAACAAACTTCAGAAAATGTGAGGGATTAAAATCTCCACATGTGGCTCTGCCAGACACGTCACAATAGGCTGCTGTTTCAGTGCAACACATGCACCATTGAGAAGGCATACTCAAATGATACTGTACTTCCTAAGTGGATTGACTAAGAATGTCCAGGAAGTGGAGTTCACCATAGATTTATTTGATTCTACTGAGGTTATAGGCATTTTCAAATACCCTGATCTAGAGTCAGGATAAAATATGTCATGGTCAACCTTACTCTGCTATCATGTTTCCAACATTCTGTGCCAAGTCGTTGGCAATATAACTAATATATGATTCAAAATAGTTACTAGGAAAAGGAAATGGAATTTAGGTATTCTTTTTGTGTGTAGACTTGTAGTGCTGTGTTCTACCACATTCACCTCCATCTTTTATGAATGTAGGGACCTCATTTTAATATCTGAGCTTCCATGATGATAGTAGTTATAATTTTAGCAGCGATTTAACCCGGAGAAACAAACCTTCTAGGAATTTAGTAATTATTAAAATAAATCTTATATTTTATTAATAAAGAATGTATTTAAGGGAAAAAGCACTGTGTGCCAAAGAGTAGTTTATTAGTTTATGGAGCAATGCTTGATGCAATAAGGTTTTGAGATCCACTCGTGTATACTTTGGCTTTGCAAAAATCAGATGATTTCAACTTACTGGAGTAGGATGAGACAGGCTTAAGTCATTTACTAAATATTAGACCTCAGACAAAGTACTCAATTATTTTGAGCTTTCCTTTCTAGCCATCTGTATTTAAAAATAGGGATGTCAGGGAGATTAAGATAAAATACTTAAAACAGTGGCACCTATTTGTGCCTGTTATAAAATTCATCTTTAACCTTACCAGTAATGAAATGTAATGTAAAATTTACTCATATATTAATTGAATGAAACCTATTTGTCAGCCAAGAAGGAAGCATTGCACCTTGTGGAATGCAAAAAACTCATACTTTCTTGTTGTTATTTTTACTGAATTGACCTAGAAAAAGCTCCTAAAAAAGAAAGAAAGAAGACTGAATGAAATTTGGCCAAACTTGATTCTTTAATTTCTTCTTACTGACTTGTCCGTTTTTGAAGACCAAAGAGTTGATCACTTTAAAGTCTATATTTTATTTAAGAATGTCTGTAATCCTAGCAATTTGGGAGGCAGAGGTGGGCGGATCAGTTGAGGTCTAGAGTTCGAGACCAGCCTGGCCAACATGGTGAAACCCCGTCCCCCTCATGGTGAAATTAGCTGGACTTGCTAATTTCACCATGTGAGTGGCACATGCCTGTAATCCCAGCTACTTGGGAGGCTGAGGCAGGAGAATTGCCTGAACCCGGGAAACAGAGGTTGCAGTGAGCCAAGATCGCACCACTGCACTCCAGCCTGGGTGACAGAATGAGACTCTGTCTCAAAAAAAAAGAATCTATTTATATGGTTCCTATAAAGTGACATGTTTCCATTTCATGAGTCCTGTGTCTCCCATCTGAGTGTTTTGTTAGTATTCAAGGTCCTTATAAAGTTGACATATAAACGTAGTTTATCTTTAAAATTAAATCGCATGCCCTCTCCAATGAGATAACAAATAAAACTTGCAGATCTTTTGATACTTCTGTAATATAACTTTAAAAATAAACTGTGCTTAACATGAAATATTGATTTCCTCTACTCATAGTTTCTTAAACTTAGATGAGAAAATTCATTTGTTTGCCATTCTGATCTAAAAATGACTTGCAAGTTTATGATGTATTCACCTTTGGAAGATTGGAGCAAGTAAACCTCAGGAGAATTATGCACTTAACTATTGCCAGTTTGAAAATATTTCTCTCTGCCTTTCTTTTTTTAAGAGATACCATTCAATGTTACCCTAATTTAAGACTAGTTATCCATCTTTTCTTAATTAATCATTTTGCTGTATATAATGTTGAAATATATTTTATTAAGTTTATGGATCTTTTTATATTGTTAGTATTGACATAAAGGATTAAATTTTTAAAATTAAAAAAATACTAAAAACATATGGAGCAGCTCTATGATTGCTTGTTAGAAACAAAGAGATTTCTAACAAGATACATCAAATGCTGTATATCCACATCGAGGATACACCCACTCCCAAGCTCCGGAAATTCGGGAAGACTTCAGTACCTAGTTTCTTTCTTTTTTGGAGAAAGTGAAACAGGGAGTGTTAGATGTAAGGCAAACCCTCAAAATAAAGTCATAAGGAGGGAAGTCAGGTTTTAGTTACAGGAACTAGGCTTGGCTTGGAATTAGAGTGATAAACAATAGCTGAGCTTCAAGGCTGGGGTGGGGGTGGAGGGTGGGAAAGGGTGGCCAGGTCATAGCAGAACAGCCTTGCAGGACTGACTTGATGAGAAGCCAGTGAGTCACATGGCCTTATGTTTCCCTTGCTGAGGGAGGCAGTGCTCTAGGGCTCCTCTGGCCCTGAACTTGCAAGTAGGAGTTAAATGATTTCAGGCAACCATCAACAGTATTGACAGATGGAGTATATTAAAAGGGAAATAAATAGAAAAACAGTCACTAGGAAAAGGAAGGGAACTGGATACCTAGCATTTGTTACATATGTGCCAGACATTCTGCTAGGTACGTTACATTTGGCCGTCGTAACAATCTTGTGAGGTAGGAGTTTTCATTTCAGTTTTATTTCATTTACAGATGAGGAAATTGAGAATCAGAATAATGTCACATAGATATATGTAACCAATATTAGGATATGGGTTTAAAGCTGTAAGACTGAAGAAAGAGTTGTGTGCTATAATTAAAGCAGATAATTCATTTACTGTGGGATCTACAGAGAGACCAGATCTGATGAAGTGTAGCATTTGTCCAGGGAAATTAATTGATACTTAGTGGTATTTAAAATGTGAAATAATTTATTTTCCAGTCATTTCTAAAGAGATGGAGCTTTATAAGAGATGTTGATTAAGAGGTGCCAGTTGTATTTAAATTAAAGCAATATGTTTTAATATTAGAATTTCATAGTTAAACAGTACAAATTCCTGTTTCCTGTTAGAGAAAAGTAATGACTCAACCTTGGATTGTAAGCAGAAAGAGATCAGGTGTTCTCAGACTTTAATGTGCCTTAGAATTACCTCTGATACTTGTCAAATTAAATTCCTAAGAGATTTTGTTTAGTAGATCAGAAGTGGGCTTCTCTGACATCTGAATTATTAGCAAACCCCACTTCTCTCATTGACTGTGATGTGCCCAGCAGTTAAATATCAGTAGATACAAATTAAGATTTTCATTGTGATGTATACCCATGTTGAAAAGTTGTTGCTGTAGAGTGGGATTTCTCCCATTGCATTTATTTTCACTTAACCATAGATTAGAAAATGTTGTCTAACAAAGAGGTCTCCAGCCTTTTTGTCACCAGGGACTGGTTTCTTAGAAGACTATTTTTCCAAAGACAGAGTGGAGCTGGGAAGGGTTTTGGAATGAAACTGATTCATCTCCAATCTCAGATCATGAGGCATTAGATTCTCATAAGAAGGACACAACCTAGATTCCTTGCTTGCTCAGTTCACAATGGGGTTTATGCTGTGAGAATCTAATGGCACCACTGCCTGACAGCTCAGGCGGTAATGTCAGCTGCCACAGCCTGGGGATTGGGAACCCCTGGTCTAACACAATAACCAGTTGCTTGTTGCTATTTAAATATAATTGATTAAAGTGAAATAACAGTTCGGTTTCAAAAAGCCTCCTGTGACTAGTGGCTAGTTTTTCAGACATAGCACATATAGAACATTTTCATCATCATTGCAGAAAGTTATCTTTGACAATGCTGGATTAGAATGTAAGAACAAGGAATTTTTACTCCATAATTTTTATGGAAATAAATTGTATTTTGAAGTTATTTTTATTTTTTTTATTTTTTATTTTTTCACTAAGTATTTAGTGTTTATTTTTTCTTTATTTCATGTTTGAAGTAAACTAAAAGTTATTCTTACTAAATACTACTTTTTAGGTAGGAGCAGACATTTTCTTTGTAACAGTGAGTTTCATATTAAAAATGCTTTTGATTAAATAACAGATATAGCATGCTTTATTATTGTGTTCTATTTTTTTTGAAATGAATAAACATACTTAAATTACTTAGGTGGCTTGAACTTGTCCTTGGAATGAGAATCATCTGAAGACTCTTTTGATGTATCAGGGATTTTCCCACTAAAGAACTTTCCCCAAAGAACATTATTTCTTCCTGTCTCTATTGTCAAGTATAATTATTGGCATAAAAGAGGTCTTTAATACCTATATTTAGATTATATTCTAGCCTGAGCAATAGAGCAAGATCCTCGTTCTCTCTCCTCCTTTTTCTTTCTCTTTCTTTCTCTCTTTTATTCTTCCTCTTTCTCTCTTTTATCCTTTTTTTCTTTCTTTAAAATAAAATAAAAGAAGTAGGAAAGGTCAAAATATTTTATCATTTTATAAAACAGGCTTAAAGATGATATGAAAAAAGAAAACTAAGTGGTTTCAGCAGCCTCCAGAATTTGTCCTAAAATTGCTGCATTCCATTGGATTCTGTGTATCATCAAAAAAGCTTCTGGTTAAAATGTGCATGGAATTCAGCATTAAATCTTGAATGTAACTATGCTAGTTTGGTAGCATTTTCCTAAACATATTGAATATAATTTATAAATCATCAAGGGAAGTTGTTTTAGGAGAATTTAGAAAGCATATAGCATATATTATAATAATTGATTATAATGTGAAACATAATTGATTATAATGTGAAACATATAAGTTGAAATACTAAATTTTATGTTTATGAGAAATTCATCTCAACATTGTTTATATCATCTATTGAACCTTAAGTTGGTTTATAAAACTTTTTAGAGTTATAAGTCGCATATAATGTATGAAAAAGACCTTAGATTGACAGTATTTTTTGCATTCTCAGAGTGAAACATAGGCCGGGCACAGTGCCTCATGCCTGTAATCCCAGCACGGGGGATCACTTGAGCCCAGGAGTTTGAGAACAGCCTGGGCAACGTAAAGAGCACCGGCCTCTACAAAAAAAAAGAAAGGAAAAAAAAAGGTTTTCAATGAAACATAGGTTTAAAATAAAAACAACCATAAGCTTGCTTTTATCTTATCCTTTACACCCTAAAACTCTGAGCCATTGGACTGAGTGGTATGAGTTCTTCCTTCATAAAGCTTCTCAAAATTTTTCATTTCTTGTTCATTTTTATGAGCTTTGTTCTTTCAATTCTGTATTATGCGGATGATTATCTTCTCAGGTTTTGAGTCTCTTCTCGCTGCTCTCCATCCTACCTTGCGCTGTGACTTGAATGCTCCTAAACAGCATTTTCATCATGTCACTGTACTTCTCAAAATCTTTTAAGAACTTCCATGTAGCTAATCGGTTAAGAACAAAAAGCCTTTTTTTTGAACTTATTTAGATCTCTACAGTTTGGTCAAAGTTTGCGTTTTAACTCCTATTTTTGACTAGTCTTTAACTGAACCCTTCAAACAAACCATGCTGGGTTTCTTCTTGTTCCTTTTCCGCCCCTCTACACTCCATTTTAGACATGCTTTCAATTCATCTCTGCTTATCCTATAGTTATGGGTTGAATTGTGTCCCCCAGAAGGATGTTGAAGTCCTAACCTCCAATACCTGTGAATGTGACATTATCTGAATATAAGGTCTTTGCAAGTGATAGAGATAAGGTGAGGTCATTAGGGAGGGCCCTAATCCATACGAATGTGTCCTTATAAAAAGGGGCAATTTGGACACAAAGGTAGAGACATAAAGAGAAAACCATATAAAGATGAATACAGGGATCAGGATAGGTGACGCAGCAGCTGCCAGGGAACTGCCTGGAAACCACTAGAAGCTAGAAGAGAAAGGTGGAGCAAATCCTCCCTCACTGCCCGGAAAAATAACCAACGCTACTGACACCTCGATCTCGGAATTCTAACCTCCAGAACTGTGAGGCAATTCAGTACATTTCTGTTGTATGAATCACCCATTTTGGGGTACTTTGTTATTGCAGCCCAAAGAAACTAATACACTCACTATTTTGTTTATTATTTTAAAATTTGTTTTATATTAGTGTCCTTCTTAAAGAATCTGAAGACCTTTTCTCTGGCTGTATCTTCTCTCTAGAAAAATGCAGATATGTTTTTAAACACAAAACTCCAAATAATTGCAGAGGTAAAGAACCTCTGATCCACTCAAATCATTTCCAGCCCACCATGTTCATCCAAGACATTATCTTCCCTGTGAGGATGGTTGGCCTATTTTGCTTAACTTCTGACTGTCTTTTTCCTTTGGAAATGAACTGTATATATTTTGCTTTGGGTACTTCATTCCATATTTCTTGGACTCTGAACTCTCTCAACTTGAAAATTCTAATTTTTCTAAATACTGAACTCCTAGATTACAAGATTTATATCAGATTTTGAAGGATAGGATTAGTTCTACATACCCACCCTCCTATTATCAGCATTGTAAGGTAATATATATCAAGTATGATTTCACAGGTGGCTAATGCCCAGTACATGCCTGGAAGATACTAAGATACTCCGTGCTCAACACTGAGTGTCTGCTATTGCTGTTCTTTCTTTCTTTCTTTTTTTTTTTTTCCTTTTTTGAGAAGAAGTCTCACTCTGTCACCTAGGCTGGAGTACAGTGGCACGATCTTGACTCACTGCAACCTCTACCACCTGGGTTCAAGTGATTCTCCAGCCTCAGCCTCACGATTAGCTGGGATTATAGGTGCCCACCACCACACCCAGCTAATTTTTGTATTGTTAGTAGAGACAGGATTTTACCATGGTGGCCAGGCTGATCTCGAACTCCTGACTTTGTGATCCATCTGCCTTGGCCTCCCAAAGTGCTGGGCTAACAGGCATGAGCCACTGCTCCTGGCCACTGCTATCTTTCCTAAGAATATTAATGTCTGCTAAACTACTTCCCAAAAGAAAATAACTTGAATTTCCTGCTTGGGCAAGGGGAAATAATAAGAGGTGTTACTTCACTTGTCTTATACTGTGTCCAGCATCAGGACAGTAGATATGAAAAGAAGATTTAAAATGAGAAGACAGAGAAGCAGTGTTCTCTGACAACACCAGGGAAATATGGTAGACCCTGGAGTTCATAGCTTTTAGTTTGATTCTCAGCTCACTGCAAATTATTTGGAAATATCGTGCAAGTAATTTATCATGCTTAGCTTTTTTAAAAATTCACCTAAAAAAGTAAAGAAAATTATTCATGTATTTTTAAAGAAGATACTCTTTAAAGATCCTCCTCTAAGACTGTTGTGTTTATATCTCTGTTCACACCTAGAGAAATTTGCCTTCCACTTTCAAGAATTCACAGGCACTTTGAAGTGCATCCTGCACATCTCTTCCCTTAGTCTCTGACAAAAAGTTTTGCTCCTAACTTTGTGTTCATGGGAGTTAGAAGAAGAGGATTCTGGTTCTAGCGAGAGGGGATTATTTGTTGTCAACTTTGATCAACTATTTTCACTCTAGTGATTAGTTTTCCTTTGTTGGAAAATGTGAGGGTTGACAAATTTATCTGTTCTTATTCCAGCTTTAACATGCTTTATTAACCTCATTTTATGGATGAAGAAACTGACCCAGTAACTGAGGGTAGAGATGTTAAAAAAAAAAAAAAAAAAAATGAGCCTAGAAGAAAAACTCAAGTATTGTGACTGTGAATCTGTTGCCTTCTATCCTTTCAGCTGCCACATTCAAAAAAGTATGTTTTGTAGTTTTCTTCAATTTAAGTTAACTTTGAGAACTTAAAAAAATTCTGGGTCTATGCAGTACATTCTTGTACAAGGTGAATTCTTATGCCATTGCACTATTTTACTTTGTAGTTTAGTGTTTCAGTGACCAAATTCTGAAACAGACTGTAGGGGTCTGAAGCTAGTATCTGTGAAATTTGGGATGAGTTATTTAATTTCTGTGCCTCAGTCTTCTCATCTACAAATTATGGATAATAACAGTACCCACTTCAGAGTGTTGTCGGTATTATGAGAATTAATACAACTAATAAAATTTTAGCTATTGTTTTAAGCTGACGTTCAAGATAAATGAGATAATTATTTTAAAAAATCTAACTTGTGTGCATTTGAGGTGTTTTGAGAAAGCTCCGCTTATTCTTACTGTTCTTAAACACATCAGTACAGCTAACTGTGCCAAACCAAGTCAGACCAAGTATTCTGCGAATTACACAAGGTAGCAGTGTCATCTTGACCATCTCTTGTGCATCTTATGTTCCATAAAAATTTTGACTCATCTCTCCCTGTATTTTCAAATTAGTTTTTTTGTATGCAAAATCTACAACTGCTGTAATTCGGTAGAGCTTTTGCATGCTTTTCAGTGTCAGATTTGCAAAGAGGGATAAATATCTCTAAGTTTGAAGGTCATAGAAGTATTGCCTGTATTGGTAGAGTGGTAATAATTCAAGAGAGAGGGAATTTGCTCTAAATTGCAGTTAAAATGGAGTTTTGTACAGTATGGTTCAAAAGTGTTATAAAGGAAAATGGGAACTCTGGAAATTGGCATGAGATTCATTTGGCTGTATATGTGAACATACAGTGTATTGCAATGATTAGGGTGACACAAGATGAAGGAAATAATGAAAGAAGAGAACTGCTTGTAGTTTACCAAGTAAAAGTTTGTGAAAGAGAAAAGCCAGTAAAAATACTTAATTCATTAAGTATTTTCTCTACCATTATGTATTCTTTTTACCTTTCTTCTTCTGTAGTGTTATTTAGTCAGGTAAATATAAAATAATTGCTTTAAGTTTATGTATATTACATAAACATATATAATAGATATTATAATTATATATTGCTATATAGTATATTAATATATTATAAAATACATATTGCTGCATAATATATTAACATTATATTATAAAAGTATATTGCTCTATGATATATATTAACATTACTTATATTTGCATTGGTAGATATTTGCAGATATTCATTTATAAGAGCACATTTCTGATAAGTTTAAAAAAATTAAGTTTAAATTTAATTTTCTATCTTTTTAGAGATGGGATTTTGCCGTGTTACCCAGGCTGGAGTGTAGTGGCTGTTCACAGGTGTGATCATACTGCATTACAGACTTGAATTCCTGGCCTCAAGTGGTCCTCCCACCTCAGCCTCCTGAATAGCTGGGATTACAGGCACCAATATTGCCCAGCTTGATTAAGACAATTTTTGCTGAAGTAGCTGGCTGGTTTTCCGATCTTACAATTTAATCCTGCCACCCTCCCCAGGTCCCCCAAAGGATATATTTTTTACTAATAATCCTTGTTACCTTTTCAACTTCAAAGCTGCCCCCCGTTGTGAATCAGGTGAAAATAATCAAGGAATGTACCATTGCCGAACTATTGTGCTATCTGTGTATGAAACACGAGATGCTGTATTGTCACAGATCTTGCTATATTGCTTTTCATGATATCCTTGTGAAGTTTTTAGATGGCACATATTCACATAGTAGGTGAATTTACAAAACTTTTAGCAAATATGTGATATTGCTCTGCATTGAACTTTTGCGCTTCTGTTCTTTCTTCCCTTTTCTGCTACACTATATCACAGGCCCATAAATGCTATACATTTTGGGCTTCTATCCACAATCTGTAGGGCTCTATACAGAATAATTACTCAGTGAATACTCGTTGAGTTGAAATAATTTTACTTCCATGCATTGTTTTAGATTATTTTCTTCTTGGGTCTCTGCCATTTAACAACTATTGTTCCTCTGCATTTAAAATTAACATAACAAAACAAGTAGAAAGTTTATTATAGTTTTCCTCTTTGCATTGGATTTCGTCTGTATTTTCACAGTGAGTAGATTATTCTACTCTTGTAACAAAACTACAATTTATCAAATTGTAATGTGATAGTAATGTGACAATTCCTTTCTTTCACACATATTGCCTTTCAGTAAACTTTTTAAAAATTTGGTTAACAAGTCAACCAAGAACTTCTGATACTTTGCTTTTCTGCCCCCCACCCTGTGATGCTTATCTGCTGTAGTTTAGGATGTAATGCATTATTTATTTTAAAACAGTTTACATCATAGGACAATTTGACTATGCCTTTTGGTACTAGTTATTATGATTAATTTTTCTGGATGGGATATTTGCTCTTTCAGTCTGTTCCACTTGACTTATTATGAAGAAAGGGTGGGACGATGCAATGCTCGTGCCTGTAATCCCAGCACTTTTGGGAAGTTGGGGCAGGAAGATGGCTTGAGCTCAGGAGTTCAGAACCCACTTGTCAACATAGTAAGACCTCTACTAAAAGTAAACTCTACTAAAAATAAACAAAATTAGCTGGGTGTGGTGGTGCATGCCTGTGGTCCCAGCTACTAAGGAGTCTGAGATGGGAGGATCACTTGAGCCTGGGGGGTTGAGGCTGCAGTGAGCCAAAATAACACCACTGCACTCCAACCTGGGCGACTAAGTGACACCTGATCTCAAGAAAAAAAAAAAAAGTTGATGAAGCATCCTGGTTTACCTGGGGCTGTTTTAGGTAAACTCTAATTGTTAAAACTGAGATGGTCCTGGTTAAACTGGGTTAAATTGGTCAACCTAGGAGAAGATTCCTGTATTTAAAAGAATCAGTTAATTGTAGTTTACTAAGTCCATAAATAAACTAGAAATACGTGGATTTTTTTAATGTACAGTTTTATTTGAAAGTTGTGTTCAGAAAAAGAGATATTTCTGTTTTCAAACTCAGGGTAAGGCATTTCTCAGAACTTGGTCCTAAAATGATGAGTATATCTAATTCTTTAACATCAAAATTTGGAATTATTTGTGTTTCCAAATTATGTTTAAACCATTGAAATGTTAGCCTAGTGGATAAATAAGAATTAAAACTGGAATATTTCTCCTACTAGAATTTAAAGTTATTTTGAGAATTAACAATGTTTAAATGTTTTAGTTCAAAGTCCTTTAAGGAATATAATCCAAAATAAAAATAGAGTTTTGACTAGGCATCAGTATTTCAAGAGTAGATTTTGATCAGAATGAACCAAATTGAAGGCACAGATAAGCATATTTTAAAAGGCAGTATTAATAAGAAATGTGACATTGAAGAAAAGCAGACACTCAAAAATATGTTCATACCTAATTTTGGATTCTGTATATTAAAAGATTATAGATAATTTAAAGTAGTCTTTTAGAAAGAAAATAGTGTAATTGAAGTACAAAGAACTATAAGTTACTGATGAAAAAGTTTGAATTTAGCATATTTACAAAGTGTTAAAATATTTTTAGAATTATTGGAATTTTTAAAGGAAACTTTTAAAATAATTTATTTTTGAAGACATGGACAATTCTCAACATTTTCAAACACATTGGTACCCCAATTCCATAACTAAGGTTATTATATTAAGGGAATAATTTAGTACATTAATAAAGGTGTTTACACAATGATATGAAATTTTAGATATTTATAATTCTAAAAATTTGGAAATAAACTGACAAAGAAGTTAGCTAATTGTAACACATCAAGAATATATTATTTGTACATTTTAAAATATGTTCTGATACCTTATAAAAGGGAAAAATGTTGTAAAAATCAATATAACAATATTGGAAGGAAAATATTAAAATAAAAGCTTTGGTTTTCTATGAATGTACATGTCGTTATAGATAAGTATTACATTTTTTTAATTCTGTACTTTCTTCATTTCCATTGTGCATTTTTGTGTTAATTTTTATTTTTATTTATTAAAAAGTGCATATCATTTTCCTGTTGATTTTGAGGTGCTTGTTTACAGCCTCAGTTAATTTTTCGGTTGAGTGAAGTTAGGATGCCAGTTCAAGTTATCATGTTAAGTTATACTTTCTACCTCTAAAATAAAATTTGGAATTTTCTTTCCATTTCTTGACTTAGTAGTTTTGTAATGGAAAATATATGAACCAAGTGTTACTTTCTGTTTTCTTTGAGGACCATATTATTGCAAGTGTAAGTTAGCCACGTGTATTTTTTCTTTTAAAAACATGATCACACTTAATACAGTCTTATATTTCTGTTAATACTCAAATAGGAAAGCAACCTAGAATAGTTATCATGCACATAAACTCTGGAACTAGGTTACCTGAGACCATGACTCAGATCTATCATATACTGCATGATCTCAGGTGAATTACTTAACTTTTCTGTGCCTCAATTTTTTATCTACAATGTGACGCTAATAATAACACGGCAGTTATTTTTGTGAGAATTAAATCAGTCAATGTATTTAAAGCACTTAGAAAAGTGCCTGATGCATAGTAAGCCTTGTGAAACGTTTTGCTGGTATTGTCTTTAATAGTAGTAGCAGTAGTTGATATATTAAAAAATAGTACAATTTCAGAACACTCAATAACATACGAAATGTATACCACAATAAGTTCACCTCTATTTCAGTGATTCCCAAACTTTAGCGTACATTAGAAATCACCTTGCATACTTGTAAAAACCAGGTGCTAGTCTTTGTACCCAGAGATTATGATTGAATAGGAAGGAAGCAGTTAGTTATCCGCATTTTAAACCTCACCCCAAGTTTTTCCAAAGCATATATTTTATGAATATATGTAGTAAACAAAATACTTATTTCAAAAGAAAAATCTTCTTATTTTTTCAAAAGACTGTATTATGTATTGTCCTAACATTAATGACAAAGTAAATTTATATAAAAAGAAAACCCCAAGAACCTTATACTTCATCTCTCTCTATTTCAGTTGTAGTTTCTGTGCTAGCAGAAAGCTAGAGCAAAACCCATTATATTGAGATATATCAGTTATTATAGGCTGAGTAGGAAGAAAGTATATTTTGATAATGTAATTGAGTTTAATTTATTATTATTGAAGGATTTCACACATGCTTAAAAATAATCAAATGTGAAGAGAAAAATAATTTGAGCTTTAAATAAATGATTTTCCCTGGGCAGCATAGACCAGGAATTAGCTTGTAATGGCATGGAAGATAAGTAAGATAATTAGGTCTATTTGCCTCCTAAAGAGAAGAGGCAATTGATACCTGTTAATCGGTTTAAATCCATATCCAGTCTTTTAACTCCTAGGGATCACACAGGGCATGACTGAGCAGCTATGCGCCTCAGGGTTTGTGGTCTCTATTCATGTAATCTCACTCAGGCTTTTCACATTTCCAGGACAGCTTATTTTTGTCAAAGGCATTTGCTCCCATTCATTCTAACTGTGTTGCATGCAGTTCTGCATACACAACTTTCAGATTTGCTTACTGGTTGTTTATGGGCCCCTATGTTAAAAAGTTGCCTAAGAGTATATAAGTGCATATGTATTGTTTAAGTGCATACAGTGTCACTTGTCATTTGTATTAACTTTATATCTTTAATAGCTAGAAGAAAGAGAGAGAGAGAGAGAGAGAGAGGGAGATAGGGAGAGGTACTATTTACTGTTTTTTGTGAGAGAGAGAGAGAGGGAGATAGGGAGAGGTACTATTTACTGTTTTTTGTTTTGTTTTTAGGGTTTTCTTGTGTTCTTGTATCACCAGCATCTAGCATAGATGTGGTGCAGCATGGACATTTAGTACATGTATTTTGAGTGAATAAATGAATGCAAGAGCTAACAGAGGTTCAATTTTATTTTCTCCATATTTTCCCAAAAGATGTTTGTTGGTTTTTAGAACTTCTAAAATAAAATATTTTATTATGAAAATAACACCAGAACATCATGGATTATTTAGAAAAGACACACACTTATAGAGAAGGAAACAAAAACTATACCTTTTTCAACAGCCTCTAAGAAATAATGTTAAGATTCTTTTCAGATCTTTCTTCTAGGTCTCTTTCTTTTTCTGTTTCTGTCTCTTTTTCTAAATCTGTCTTTTGAGCTAGAATTGTACAACTTACGCCTCTGTTAATTCTTGTATTTATACCACATATGATACTGTATTCAGGTTTCAGATTTCAGGTTTCTGTGTCCTCAGAATTAATTTTAAGGAGAGCTTCTGGCCATGAATGGGCCAAAAGCCTTGTATCACCAAAGGCTTGGAGGAAGGCTGTCTTCAGGGCTCCCTTCCCTTGTGGATTTCTGCTTCCCCGAAGCAGAATTGAGGCTATTTGTTATTTTCTCTTCAGCTCAGAGGTACACTGACTGCCTCCAAGAATGATGCTTGTCTATACCACCAGGTATAAATACCTATGGGATCACTTTAACATTTTCTTCTGCTATTATTATTGATTATTCATTCAACAAATGTTTACTGAGTACTGGCTGAATGCTAGGTGCTGTTCCAGGTAATGGAGATGTGGAAATATTTCAGTTATGGTTAATTATTTATTAATTAAACACAAATATTTCATCAAAAGTGGTTTTTATGGCTTTTTTCCTTCAAAATTAGTTCACTTTCAAGATAGTTATTAAAGTAATAGATTTCCCTTTCAAAGTTGCATTAAAATACAAAATAATAAATGTATATAGACATTATATTATCAATAATAAAATGCTCTTAGAATTAATAAAATTTGGGGGATTCTAATCTTTTTGCATTAAAAGTTGTGTATGTTAATATTTTATTTTTTTCTATTAGATAAGCTGCACATTTGTTTTGAAATGATGAATTATTTACTTACTCCTTTAGAAAATAAAGAATCCTAATTACTCATTTAAATATTTACTAGAGTATGTACTGTAGGACATCATTTAAGTATTTATAATTTCTTGAAATTTAGATGTTAAGTTAACATTTGGAATACCTTTCAAATTTCTATATCTTGTGTGCTAAATGATTAGAAACTGCCTCTCATATCTTATTAGGGTACCCTTGGAATCTGCAAGAGCTAAAACTGAGATATAATGAGAGAGATACGAGGAAGATATCCAGAGAGAAAGAATACAATTAGTTTGCTAATGTGTAAAAGATTTTCTTCAGAAATTCTTACTCCTGTCAAAAGTACTGACTGAGTTTTTAAAATGAGTGAAGTTGACAGCATTCCTTTAGGGATTTCTCAGTAATCCTTTAAAAGGTTATTTTAAGTATTTTGTTTTCTAAAAGTGTAATTGTTTTTAGACAATTATCCTTAAAATTGCAATCCCATATGCTATCTTGCAGACATTAGTAACTCACCTACAATCAAGGATTATTGAAATATAACACAAGTATGATTGCCTAATTCAAAAAATTGAAAGCTTTATTTTTAGTACTTTAATTGATTTTAGGTTATTGACTTTTGACGAATTATGTCTAATATACAGATTCTATGAAAATCTGATGTAACTCTTTAGACAAAGAACTCATAAATTTTACTTTATTTATAAGTAAATATAATTTTCAAAACCCTCTATGGTTAAGGAATCATATTATATTCATACTTGTTTTCACATACTTTAAATTGACATTGCAAAAACATGTTTTTGCAATGAGAACACATGGACACAAAGATGGGAACACCAGACACGAGTTTACTGGATGGTGGGGGCTGGGAGGAGGGAGAGGAGATCAGAGAAAATGCCTAACAGGTACTGTGCTTACTACCTTGGTGATGAAATAATCCGTACTCCAAACCCGTATGACATGCAGTTTACCTGTATTACAAACCTACACATGTATCCCTGAACCTGAAAGTAAAAAAAACATTTTTAAACACAAAAGTAAGATTAACTGCAGAAAAAACATCCTCTCCTTAGAAATTTAAATTGAGAACAAAGTAGTTTTGGTAAGCAAGGTTTATTTTATAGAGTTATAAGAGTGTTTTCAAGTTGCCACTTCAATAGAGGAATCTGCTCATGTTCTGTATATTGAGGTTATAGTTGGCTCAAATATATAGCCATCTGCTATTTCCATATTATAAAGAAAGAAATGAAGTGCAGATTTACATTGATTGCAGTACCATATAATTTGTTCTAATATAAAGGAAACTCAAGATTATGATTAACTGTATTTCCATGGCAATAAAAAAAACATAGGACCACCCAAATACTCTGTTTCACAATTGGAAATATTGCCCAAACTCCTCTGTCGGTGAAAATTTAAAAGATCTGATTGGGCCTAACAGTGGAAATAAGCTACTATATTTTATCATGTTATATTTGTTGTCTTGTATTCTATTTTTAGACCTATATGTTTTGGTCCATTAGAACGGTTATTACGGATGCACAATTACAATCTATACTCTGGCTACCCATAGTATTTTTGAATATTTAAAGAAAAGGAAATGAGAAACAATATGACTATATACTGAGTAATATTTTAAAAGCATTAGTGTGCCTTTAAAATTTTGAAAGCAATACATTTACTCAGTGGATATATTTCGAATATTTTCCACAAGGAATAGAGACACTTTATTATAGATGGCTTTAGTTAGTCAGTCTCTGATGCTTCTCAGTAAAACAATAAGTCGGCTATGCTAAATGCTCTACTTTTTTATTTCTCTGTTTTGAAAGATGCTTTGCTGGAGATGTGCCAAAACTTGCCAAGACCTGTGTAAGTGGAAGATTATTTTGAGTTGAATGCTCGACTAAAACTAGAGATTTAGCTTTATTTTCAGTGTTTCTTAAAAACCTAGGGAAAATAATTAATTTCTCTACAAATTACTAAGAATCCTAATGTAATTCCAGAAGTGAGTTAGGAGAATTGAAATCAAATAATGGTGCTTATGACAACTTCCAAAATAATTGATTAATGGTTCCAACTCATGGATCAATGTAATATTATTTTGCTCATTAGCACTTACGCTAACTTATAAAGTATAGATATTGTTTTAGCATCGTTTTACAGGTGGAGAAACTAATATTCAGAGAGCTTAAGCAATTTATTCAAGTTCAAACAACTAACAAGTACCAGCACCTAGATTTGAACCCAGATCATCTGAATCCAGTCTCTAGTTTTAATTACTTCCCCCACAGATGTTACAGTAGTTTATGTCCCTCCACTCTTATGCTATTCTTTCCTTTGATTTCAGTTTCTTCCATTATTGTACAACTCTTATTTTTCAATATTATTCTTGTTAATATATCTGCCTCCCTTGATAGACCTCAGGCTGTTAAGATCAGGGATTATATTTCATATTTCTTCATGCTGTTTAGCACAATTCATACTACAATGTAGGAATAATATACAGGTAAACAACTGATGGATAGATTGGTGGATTGGAGATTGAGAGAATTTGGATTGTGACACATACAAATATATTTGGTATTTTACAGAAAGTAAAATTCTTTGGTTTGCATGTTATTTGGGCATTTTACTAAAGGGCATAACTTGGCTAGCCAGCTTCAACCCTCCAATTCCCTTAGTTACAGCTCAGGATGAAAGCCTGCCTGAATTGATTCAGTAGTGCCAATTCCTTCAGTTATTGCCCTTCTGGCTTCTATGGAATTTGGGTCCCATGACAGAAAAGCCTCTTCTACTTAGTTGTCTGTGTATTATTAACAATGGGAGAGGGGAGGCAAAATTGTTTCTAAAATTTAACTTATGGGGGGAGAGATCCAAGATGGCCGATTAGCAACAGCTCAGGAATGTAGCTCCCAGTGAAAGCGCAGAGAACGAGTGGACGCTGCACTTTCCGACGAATTTTTGTTGCCCACAGACCGGGAGATTCCCGGCAGAGGAGCCACATGGTCACCAGTGCCACTCTTTTGGCCGGCGCCCCAGCTCGGCGCTTCCCGGTGCGGAGTATACGGGACGGTTGGGCTCGGCTGGTCCCATCCCGACAAGGAAAACAGCAATTGGAAGCACTGAGGACTGAGAGTTTCACAGCAAGCACAGTGAACCCGGGAAGTTCCGGCTCTGTGGGGAACGGGCGTCCGCCAAAGGAAAACTAAGAAACAGAAAAACTTCGTCACCAGGCGGAGAGAGATCCAAGATGGCCGCGTAGCAGCAGCTCAGGATTATAGCTCCCAGTGAAAGCGCAGAGAGCAAGTGGATGCCGCACTTTCCGACGAATTTTTGATGCCCACAGACTGAGAGATTCCCGGCGAAGGAGCCACATGGGTCACCAGCGCGACTCTTTTGGCCGGCGCGGCGCTTCTCGGTGTGGATTGTACGGGACTGGATGCCCTTTTAGTTGGGCTCAGCCGGTCCCATCCCCACAAGGAGAACAGCAATTGGAAGCGCTGAGGACCTAGAACAAGCACCACTGAACCCGGGAAGGCCCAGCTCTGTGGGGAAGGGGCGCCCCCGGAAGGAAAACTAAGAAACAGAAAAAACTTCATCACCAACAAGCCGGACGTCCACTCAGAGACCCAATCTGAAAGTCGGCAATTACAAAGACGACAGGTGGATAAATCCACAAAAATGGGAAGAAACCAGTGCAAAAAGGCTGAGAACACCCAAAATCAGAATGCCTCTCCTCCTACAGGGGATCACAGCTCCTCATCAG
>PVKP010036797.1:0-13773 GCA_004027715.1 Plecturocebus donacophilus | reverse complement strand
CAGCACTTTGAGAGGCCGAAGTGGGCGGATCACAAGGTCAGGAGATCAAGACCATCCTGGCTAACATGGTGAAACCCCATCTCTACTAAAAATACAAAAAATTAGCTGAACATGGTGGCATGCGCCTGTAGACCCAGCTACTCGGGAGGCTGAGGCAGGAGAATTGCTTGAACCCGGGAGGCAGAGGTTGCAGTGAGCCGAGATCCAGCCACTGCACTCCAGCCTGGCGACAGAACTAGACTCCATCTCAAAAAAAAAAAAGTATCTGAGGCCAAGTGTGGTGACTCATCCCTGTAATTGCAGCACTTTGGGAGGCTAAGTCCTGTGCAACATGGCAAAATCCTGTCTCTACTAAAAATATAAAAAAATAGCCAGGCATGGTGGTGCATGCCTGTAGTCCCAGCCACATGGGAGGCTGAGGCAGGAGAATTGCTTGAGCCTGGGAGGTGAAGGTTGCGGTGAGCTGAAATCACACTACTGCACTCCAGTCTAGGCAACAGAGAAGACTGTGTCTCAAAAAAAAAAAAAAAAAAGTAAGTATCTGGAAAATAACACTAATATTAGCTCATCTCTGGACAATTCAGTTATGACCGGGTTTCTTTTGCGTCTCTGTATTTCATCATTTTTCTATAATAAACATTTACAGATTGAACATAAGTAATTTTTAACTAAAAATGAACAAATTAGCAGAATTAAAAGGCAAACAACAAACTAGGAAAAATAAATGCAATATAGTATATGTAATTGACAAAGGATTACAACCCGTGATGGTTAATTTTACATGTTAACTTGACTGGGCCTTGGAATGCCCAGATTAAACATTTCTGGGTGTGTCTGTGAGCATCTTCCTGAATAATATTAGCATTCAAATTAGTGGACTCTGTACAGCAGATTTCCCTTCCCTGTGTGGTTGGGAATCATCTCATCCTGGCCTGAACAGAACAAATTGCAGAGGAAAAAGATACACACACACACACACACACACACACATATATATACTCTAGAGGATCCTAACTAATACAGTGCCCTTAATATATAAATAAGAGTTCTTAAAAATCAACAAGAAATTCTCCCTCCTGCCCTTACTCTCCTGCTTTTTTCCTTCCTTTTCCTTCTCTTCCCCTTCCTTCCTGAACAATTTGATCCTAAAATCATTGGGTGGGGCAAAACAAGGTATGCATCCCTGCCAATGGTGGGGGTGGTGGAGAGCCCCAGTGGCCCAGAGCAGACTGTCAGATTCCAAACAGGGTGAAGAGGGCATCCACAGAGAACTGCCCCACATGGGGTGCTAGAGGCAGAGCAGGGCAAGGAGGAGGCCAGTGCAGCATGGGTGTGGGAACCCACACAGAGTAAGGAGGATGTTCCCCCCGAGGGTGCCTGGTGCAAGGAGTCAGGCTTGAGAGGGATGATGTGGGGAAGACAGGCTAGCAGGGTGGGGAAGGCATCCACACAGGGAGGCAGTCGAGCATGTGGTATCAGATCCCAAGCATAGTAAGGGATGCTTCCACGTAGGGGTGGGCCAGGGAGAAGCCCAGCATGGGAGCTCAGACTGAGAGGGGTGAGGAGCATGCCAGGCAGTGGGAGACTAAACATGGGGTGCTGGAGCCTGGTGGGGTGAGGAGAGCACCTGTTCCAGTGTCCCAGTGAGTGACATTGAAGCACAGGTGAGTGGAAGACAGTGTTTGTGTGGGGTGGGGTCACTGGCACCTTGACAGGAGGTTTTAGAGCCCAAGAAGAGTGAAGGGGAAGGAGGCAGCACTGGTGATGGAAGATTGACTGCAAACAGGATAACTGATTAAATAAGGATAACAGGGAGGAACCTGCTTACCTCTGACAGTAAAGTCAGAGAAGGGAGTTACAAATATGGAAGAAAGAAAACGTAAATGAATCCTGGGGCAGTGGATTGGAATTGGAGGTATTAGTGTAAATTCATGATTTTTCAACACACGTTGATAGATATAGAAATATAAATATTAGTGTGTATATGTATATAATATATAAATACATATAGTTGCTAGCTCAGGACTGGGAGCCGTAGTGCCCTAAGAACAATGAGCACATGTAATGCCCAGATTTTGGCTTCTACACACCATTCTCCAAAAAAGGAACCAGATCTTCCTGGGAAACTGGCTGATTCTAAGACTGGTGGGGAAAGTACAAGATGAGCCTAAAAGTGAAAAAAAGTGCTTTAAGAATGATAGAGATATGTCAACAGGGCATAATATTCACCTTCAAGGGCTCCTGCTAGCAAAATCTGTGGCAATTTAAGCATCAAAACAACTAATGAGAGCAACGGATTATAACTCATTAGATAAAATAAGAAACCATGTATTTGTATGAATAGAAATAAGTACATTGAAAGCCACTTGATAGGATGCAATAAGAACACATTAGTACATTTGTGGCATCCCCACCAAAGATACAGAACTGAATCCCATCATGAAGGAAAAAAAAAACTCAAAGTGAGGCACATGCTGCAAAATAGCTGGTCTATACGCTTCAAAAGCATCAAGGTAATTTAACCAAAACACTGGGCTGCTCACTGCAGAGAAAGCCAATCACTGAGACACTAAGTATCTTCAAGGAAGGAAGCTTTAATCTGTGCTACAGCAGAAGAAATGGGAGCGCAGCATCAAATCCATCTTCCTGATTGAGTAAAACTGGGGGTTTATATAGCAGGGAAGAATGTAACAACGTGTAAGAAAACAAGAACTAGGGAGGGCCAAAGAGGAATCTGGTGGTGATCTGGTCAGTTTCAGTTCTTTGATCCTTTTCTTGAGAGGCCTGAAGATCCTTTCCTGAGGAAGGAAGTTGGATAAAACAGATACCAGTTTCAAGCTTTAACAGCAGAAGAGTCCATTTCTATGTTTATCCAAAAGCAACTGTCTATAGGCCTACTGGGCAAGTTTCAGTAATACGAGTTTTGCCAAGACTGAGAAACTGGTTTAGACTGGAGAAGACAGGTTGGTCCTGAAGCGGATCCTTCTACTATAAAGGATATTTTGAGGACAGGAGGTTAAGCTTGAATGAGGTCTGAGGATTCCACAGAAGCAGTGTATCACTCAACCCATCATAGCTGACCACTTAGCCGTATTTAGCACCAGCCATTCTGTAGGTCAGAATTTGGAAAGGGCTCAACAGGGACAGCTTGTCCTTGCCCCAGGAGGTCTGGGGCCTGAGCTGGGAAAACTTGAGCCTGGGGGTAATTCTATGGCTAGGGTCTCTGGAATCATCTGCAGTCTTGTTCACTCACCAGATGCCTCCTTGCTCCTCCCTACTTCTTGTTTTCCTACACATTGTTACATTTCTTCCCTGCTATGTAAACCCCTATCTTTAGGTAGTCTAGGACATGGATTTGAGGCTGAGCTCCCATCTCTTTAGGGGCAGCCAAGATTAAGGCCTTCTTGCTTGGAAACACTTGGTGTCTCAGTGATTAGCTTTCTGTGTGGTGAACTCACATGCCTGGTGCCTGGGTTGGGAAAACTTGACCAAGACTGCTGATGGGAGCACCTATAGGTGCCCTCTCCATATATCCAGCTTCCTTGCAACATGATGGCCTCAGTCAGATGTCTTATATGGAGGCTGTGGGCTCCAAGAACAATTATTCTAGCAAACAAGACAGAATTTGCATCACCTTTCCTAACTTGGCCACTGAAGCCACGCAGTGTCATTCCTGCTATATTCTGTTGGTTACAAGCAAGCCAAAAGCCTGCCCAAATTGGACTGGGTGCGGTGGCTCATGCCTGTAATCTCAGCAGTTTGGGAGGCTGAGGCACGTATCACCTGAGGTCGCGAGTTCGAGACCAGCCAGACCAACGTGGAGAAACCCCATCGTTAGCAAAAATACAAAATTAGCTGGGCGTGGTGGTGGCACACACCTGTAATCCCAGCTACTCGGGAGGCTGAGGCAGGAGAATCGCTTAAACCCGGGAGGCAGCATTTGCAGTGAGCTGAGATCACACCACTGCACTCCAGTCTGGGCAACAAGAGTGAAACTCCGTCTCAAAAAAAAAAAAAAAACAAACAACAAAATCCTGTCGAAATCAAAGAGGAAGGAGACATAGACTTCCATCTCTCCATGAAAGGCGTGTTGAGGTCACGCTGAAAAAGAACATATGTGGTGTAAGATACTGCTGCAGCTGTCTTTGGACACTATAATCTGTCACAAAATCATTTCCTGATTTTGCCAGTAGGACTGTGGCTATGTAGGAAAGACACAGTGAAGTTTTTTTTCTTTTTTTTTTTGATGGAGTCTCACTCTTTCTGCCCAGGCTGGAGTATAGTGGCACCATCTTGGCTCACTGCAACCTCGGCCTCCTGGCTTCAAGTGATTCTCCTGCCCCTGAGTAGCTGGGATTATAGGCATACACCACCATGCCTACCTAATTTTTTGTATTTTTAGTAGAGATAGGATTTTACCATGTGTGGCCAGGCTGGTCTTGAACTCCTCGCCTTAAGTGATTGACCCACTTTGGCCTCCCAAAGTGCTGGGATTACAGGTGTAAGCCACAGTGTCTGGCCTTTTTTTTTTTTTTTTTTTAAATAGTGAACTATTTTGGAGGCGTGGTGGTGCATCAGATCTCAAGTGATTCAGGAAAGAAAAGGCTCTTTACCCTGTACTCACAACTTTTCTGTAAATTTGACATGGCTTCAAAATACAAAATACATACTACAAATTTGGCAGGAAAAAGATGGACATTCTGATAGAAAAGTAGATGGAAGTTTGAATAGACAAATCACAAAGGAATAAGAACAAGTAACTGATAAATGTTTAATTAAAATGTTCATTTATAGTTATCAAAGACAAATTGATAATAGCAAGAACCTGTCATTTTGCAGAAATGTTTAAGTGATAATACAAAATATTGGTGAAAGTAGAAGGAGGGCATTACTCTTCAGGAAAGAAATTTAGCAATGTAGGTAATTCCCCAAGACATTAAATGATCATTTATAACAACATTCCAAATGGCTCCATGAAACGTCACATTACAGATGTGCCATAATTAATTCAACCAATTTCTTAATATTGACGTTTTAGTTTCTTTAAGAACATACAAATGATACTGTGATAAAAATATTGGCCAGGAATGGTGGCTTGTACCTGTAATCTCAGCACTTTGGGAGGCCAAGGCAGGTGGATCACTTGAGGTCAGGCGTTCCAGACCATCCTGGCCAACACGGTACAAAAAATCAGCCGGCTGTGGTGATGGGCGCCTGTGGTCCCAGCTACTCGGCTGAGGTGGGAGGACTGCTTGAGGCCAGAAGTTTGAGGTTGTAGTGAGCTGTGATTGTGCCGCTTCACCCCAGCCTGGGCAACAGAATGAGACTCTACCTCAAAAAAAAATAAATTATATATAAAACTTTACACTCATCTAGAAGAGGAATTATTAAAGATGAATCCCCTGGGGGACCGTGAGGCCCTTCTGCCTTGTCACTGAGTCTGTATTTTAACAGATTTTACACCTTTTGATACCTATCGCCAGCTTTGATGTCCCAAGGAACAGCATGAATTAGCAAAATTCAGTACTGCTCTGTTCCCTCTCAGGACCGCCCATCTGCTCTGCCTGGCCTCCAGAAGAGCAAGAAGCACAGACCCAGGTGTCCTTGGCCTGTGGTCCAGCCCAGCCTGGAACACAGCCTCTCAATTATAGGCTGCGCACCTTAAATGACTGGCTTCCCGAGAGTCTGACTGACACTTGGAGAGGCAGAAAACAAGCTGTGGCAAGTGGCAGGAGCAGCAGTGTTTACATGGGTGCCACCTCTCCAGCCGCCCTGGAGGGGCTGATTTGGGTCACTTAGCTACATTGCAGTGTGACCGTCCCCAATTCCACTGGTACATGGGTCTTCCTGAGTCAGGGGCACCATTCTCTCAGGCCTTTTCTCTTTCCACATGGCAGCCCTGCAGGCTGCAAGGGCTTGATGAGTACCTTGTGCCATGAGCTCACATCACCACATCAAAAGCCTCACAGTCAGCTGGGCATGAAGGCTCCATCTGTAATCCCAGCACTCTGGAAGGCTGAGGCAGGCAGATCACTTGAGGTCAGGAGTTCAAGACCAGCCTGGCCATCATGGTGAAACTCCATCTCGACTAAAAATACATGGTGGTGCACGCCTGTAGTCCCAGCTACTCAGCAGGCTGAGGCAGGAGAATTGCTTGAACCTGGGAAGCAGAGGTTGTGGTGAGCCAAAATCACACCATTGCACTCCTGCCTGGCAACACAGTGAGCCTCCATCTCAAAAAAATAAGAAAGACAAGAAAATAAGTCTTACAGTCAGCTACCCTCCTTCAAGTAAATCCCTCCCTGAGCCTTCTGCGGCCTGCGTGTCCAGGTCCCAGTCACTGCCCACCTCCTTGATTCCCTGGTCTTGCTGCTAACCACTTCCCAGCCCCCTGGCTGACTCCACTTACATTCTCTGTCTCAGCCCCTACCCCAGCCTTCTCCAGGGACTTTGGTATTTCTAATACCTGAAATTGACAAAGGAGTAGCTCCCAGAATACATAAAGAACTCCAACAAATTAAAAAGAGGACATACTGATTTTGAAATGAGTAGCCTGGCATGGTGGTATAAGCCTGTAATCCCAGCTATGTGGGAGGCTGAGGCAGGAGAATCACTTGAAGCCAGGAGGCGGAGGTTGCAGTGAGTTGAGATTGAGCCACTGCACTCCAGACTGGGCAACTGAGCAAGACTCTGTCTCAAAAAAAAAAAAAAAAAGAAGAAGAAAAGAATTGAAATGAGAAAATAATATGAACTGCAGGGCAAAGAATGTGAAATGTAGGCCACAGAAGAGAAAACACAATAAATGTCAGTAATATGAAAGGATGCTTAATTTTTCCTGAAAAATGAAATTTTAATCAACACTGAGATACCATTCCACACCCACCAGGTGGGCAAACATGTTTTAATTTGAGAATACCAAGTACCGGGGAGGATTATGGAAAGATGGAAACTTTCACACACAGATAAAAGTTTTTAATTTATACTTTTATACACAGATGATAGACTATAAATTGGAACATCTCTTTTGGAAGCAACTTGGTATTATTTAGTAAAGTTTAAAATGTGCAGGGGCAATGAGCCAACTGCAGTGAATTAAAGGTGAATGTAAATTCTTTGCCACTCATCCCGGTGAGAGGTGGATTCTATTTTCATTCTCCTTGAAGCTGGGCTGGGCTATAACTTGTTCTGACCAAAAGAATGCAGCAAAAGTAATGATGCTGTGTCACTGAGTCCTTCTCTCTTTAAATCTAGGATAATCCTAGGTTGGGAGCTAATAATTTCACCTATTATAAGATGAATGATTAATTGCCTAAAGTTGAAAAAGCCCCTAGGAGAAAGGTTTTTTTTTTAAAGACAGGTTTTCACCATGTTGGCCAGGCTGGTCTTGAACTCCTGACCTCAGGTGATTCACCTACATCGGCCTCCCAAAGTGCTGAGATTACAGGCGTGAGCCACCACGCCCGGCCCCTAGGAAAGAGTTTTGTGCTCGAATTATTTAGAATTTGTTTTCTCTTGTGGGCCAAGATGCCCATCTAGTTCTCTGAGTTAAAGCTTTCAGGAGCTTTAATTTCGAGGCCAAGCCCTAAGAGATCTGCAGCCTCCTGCTTTGTGTTTGAAATGCTCCTTCTTCTTGGAACTCGACGTCATGCTGTGAGGAAGTCCCAGTTAGCCATGTGGAAAGACCACAGAGGGGCGCACCGAGGCAGCAGCCCTGCGAGGGAGGCCACTCTGGATCTTCCAGTTGTCCCCGTGCTCCAGCTGACACCACGTGGAACAGAAGACCCATCCACAGTAATGAATTATGATTACTATGAGCTACAGGTTTTTTTTTTTTGACAGTCTCACTCTGTTGCCAGGCGCCATGCTGGAGTGCAATGGCTCGATCTCGGCTCACTGCAACCTCCATCTCCAGGGTTCAAGCAATTCTCCTGCCTCAGCCTCCCAAGTAGCTGGGACTACAGGTGCACGCCACCACACCCAGCTAATTTTTGTATTTTTTAGTAGAGACGGGGTTTTGCCATATTGGCCAGGATGCTCTTGATCTCTTGACCTCAGAATCCGCCCTTCTCGGCCTCCCAAAGTGCTGGAATTACAGCTGTGAGCCAACCAGCCTGGCCGAGCTACAGGTTTTGAGTCGATTTGTTATACAGCAATAAGTAACAGAAACACAGAAATTCTTCTCCTAGGTGTACACTGTAAAAAAAAAAAAAATCCCTCACATGGGAACATGACACAGGTATATAATTTTTACTGAAGCAGTGACTGTGATGGCAAAAATTAGAAACAACCAAATGTCCATCAATAGGAACATGTATAAATAAATTGTGGAATAGAAGGTGGAGGGGGAGCAGATGTGTCACATGGCAAGAGAAAGGGTGAGAGACAGAGAGAGAGAGAGAGAGAAGGAGGTGCCAGGCTCTTTTAAATAACGAGTTCTCGTGTGAACTAACAGAACTCATTCATCACCAAGGAGAGCGCACGGGGCATTCATGAGGGGAGACCCACACCCCTTCCCCTAGCCCCACCTCCAACACTGGCTTTCACATTTCAGCATGAGACTTGTAGTAGACAAATATCCAAATGATATCAAGAGACCCCTCGCCCCTTCCACCACATGGGAACACAGTTAAAAGGTGCCATCTATGAAACAGGCGCCAGGTCTGTCGGTGCCTTGATCTTAAACTTCCCAGCCTCCAGAACTGTGAGAAATGAATTTCTGTTGTTTATAAGCTCCCCAGCCCTATGGGACTAAACCAGTACTTTTACATGCTGTTCACATTTAGGCTCCTGGGGAAGCCAGGGCACCCGTGGGGAGATGTGTTAGTCCTCCCAGGACAGGGCCGGTCAGTGGAGCAGGGGGTGGGGGCCCTTCCTCTCTCCCTTCCACTCCACCCTCTCTCTTCCCTATCCTGGACCAGAACAGCCGTCAAAACCATTAAGGCAGCGATCGTCCAAGGCTCCCTAGGAGAGGGGTCAGCGTGGAACGAATCCTGATGGTTTCTGTTGCTCTTTTGGAAATGGGCTGCGACGGGGCGGGTGGGCTACAGGGGCTCCCATCTGCCCCAGCGAGTTCCACCAAGACTCGAAGAGCTTCACTTTCAGAAACATGGAAAACGTCCAAAGACACCCATTTCCCTCATCTCCTCCCTCCCTCTGCTCTTCGCCTGCCTGCTTGCCTCTCCCAGATAGTTTCATCCCAGAGCTTTCCCAAGTTTCCAGAGGCCATTTCTTCTTTCTTCTGTTTGTTTGCGGAGTGGCTCTCTTCGGCTTGGTCACCCAGCGGCCCAGTGAATCCCCGAAGAGGCGGGCGCAGGCGTCTCCCCGTTTTCCCTGGAGGTTTGGAAGAGGCGGCCTTGAAGACTGAGGAAGAACACGGACTCTGGAGTCCATTACAGCCAGTTTGGGTTCTAGTACCTTAACCTTCTGAGCCTCAGGGTCTACATCTGCAAACTGAGGTGACGATGCTCAACCTCGTAACAGACGACCGGGAGGACCAAACTCATCTCCTGCCAGTGTTTCTCAGCGAGGGTGCTGGTGGTGACTGGGGCAGGCTGTGTCGCCGTTATGAAAGGGTATCCCACGTGTTCGGGGTGATTAACATCCCTGGCCCTGCTGGCTCGCACTCAGCAGTGCCCCAGTCACTGGGACATCCCAGACACCCCAGGCGTTTCTAAGTGCTCCCTGAGCCGGCAGTCTCCCAACCAAGAAACTACACTTCTCGAAGGCAGGGGACCACATCTTTGTGTTGCCAAAGCCAGGTTTCCAGTAGCAGCTCAGTATGAGTTTGCTCCTCTCATGGACATTTTTTTTTTGAGATAGAGTCTCCCTCTGTTGCCCAGGCTGGAGCGCAATGGTGCCATCTCGGCTCACTGCAACCTCAGCCTCCCGGGTTCAAGTGATTCTCCTACCTCAGCCTCCCGAGTAGCAGGGACTACAGGCGCATGCCACCACGCCCAGCTAATTTTTGTATTTTTAGTAGAGATGAGGTTTCACCAAGTTGGCCAGGCTGGTCTCAACTCCTGACCTCATGATCTGCCTGCCGCGGCCTCCCAGAGTGCTGGGATTACAGGTGTGAGCCACGGCACTTGGCCCTCTCGTGGACTTTTAAGAACAATGATTTTAAAAAATCCCCGCTGAAGCAGCTGTGGGAGTAGGATGCACTCATGCACACACTGTACAGCACTCACGGTCCTTGCCCCCGTGGCTGCCAGGCTGTGACCACAGAGAGCAGCAGGGCCCAGCAGCAGCCAGGGGTGACAGACTGTACCACCTTATAAGTCACGGAGCGCAGTGCAGCAGGCTTGGCCAAGCAAGCCCTGCGGTGGGGTGAGGTGTCAGGGAGGGCGTGCCAGAACCACAGAGCCTTCAGGGCAGAGTGACAGGACACTTCCATCAGACCGGCCCGCCTCCAGGCACACAGGGCTGCGCTCTCCCAGCCATCCAGTTAGTCTGTGTGTTCCTGGTTCAGCTTTACCCAAAAAGAGCAGACTCCTTGGGGGCTCCCCCAGTTTCTGGGAATGCCCTTAACACAGGCACTGGCCTCTTGGGCATGGGGCCGCTCCCCTCTGAGCCTGCTTCCCAAGCCTATCAGTAGGAATCACGCTCCCTCTGAAACCACATAGTATATCCAGAAAATATACTACAGGGATGACGCAACTCCTCCCTTCTTAACCAAGAGACCACCTGCTGCATCGGAAAAACCCTGACTCGAGGAGTTCAAGACCAGCCTGGCCAACATAGTAAAACCCTGCCTATACTAAAAATACTAGAAAAATTAGCTGGGCGTGGTGGTGCACCTGTGGTCCCAGCTACTCAGGAGACTGAGGCACGAGAATCGCTTGAACCCGGGAGGCGGAGGTTGCAGTGAGCCAAGATTGCGCCAGTGCACACTCCAACCTGGGTGACAGAGACTCCGACTCAAAAAAAAAAAAAAAAAAAAAACGCAGAAGAAAGTCCTCAGTCCTGGCTTGGGTATTTTACTAGCCACAGGATTTGAGGTGAATGTGAGCACCCATTTAGTTGTCAAATCAACAGAACAATGGTCGCTTACCTTCCTACTTCACAGGAGCTGTCGTGATGACCAAATGAGCTAATAAGGCCTGTGGAAGTATTTGTGCAGACTTCAAAGCCAGCACACCCTCCCATCTTCCCCACCCCCTCTCCAGCCTGGAAGTCTGACATGATGGTCCAGGAGATGAGCAAGGCTTCCAGTCCCTTCCTAGTCATCCCCTCTGTGAGGACAGCTCCCTGACTTCAGTGACTCTCAAGGCTTTTGGAACTGCACGTTTATTCATGCACTTATTTAATGATCTGATTTCCTTCAACAAGAGGTTTTTTCTCTTGGCTGCACAAAATCAATTTTTCTTTCCTTTCACTGTGTCGTTCTTTTTTTTTTTTCTGAGACGGAATTTTGCTCTTGTCGCCCAGGCTGGAGTGTAGTGGAGCTATCTCGGCTCACTGCCACCTCTGCCTCCCGGGCTCAAGCAATTCTCCTGTCTCAGCCTCCTAAGTAGCTGAGACTACAGGCGCACGCCACCACGCCTGTCTAACTTTTGTATTTTTAGTAGAGACGGGGTTTCATCATGTTGGCCAGGCTGGTCTTGAACTCCTGACCTCAGGTGATCCACCCACCTTGGCCTTCCAAAGTACTGGGATTACAGGTGTGAGCCACCACGCCTGGACTGGATAAATGTTTGGAAAATGAACCAACAAGTGAATAAAGCATGACAAATGCCGTAAATGAGATACGTTCAAGGCTGGGATTGTGGATGTGAGCCACCGTGCCTGGCCACTGTGTCATTGTTGACATTTTTCTCTGTTTTTTGCGTTTTCTGTCCCTGAGGATGGGGGACTTTGCCTGGCCCCCTCCCAGGGGTGAGTAAGCATTCTGGGCAGGGCAGGGACCTGTGCAAATAGATTGCTCTGGCCGGAGGCCGAAGGGACCAAGACAGACTCCTTGTTTTCCACCACGCCTTGCTCTCCAGCTTATTGTCTTGCTATAAGTGCAAATAAAAACCTAACAGCATGATTGCAGGGGCTGTTGTTCTGGTAGATGTTCCACTTGCCTCTGAAACCGGGAACCCTCCATGAGTGAGAAGCCTCACAGTAATATGATTTACAGGCATGGAGATACATAGGGAAATTTATATACAATAAAGTTACATTGATATATGTGTATGCGTATACATAGACAGAGATGTAGTCAATTCTCATCATTCACAGATTCCATGAAGCATGAGAACTGTGCTTAAATCCTGGGAGACTCAGGTTGCAGTGAGCCGAGATCTGCCACTGCACTCCAGCCTGGGTGACAGAGGGAGACCCTGTCTGGAAAAAAAAAAAAAAAAAAAAAAAAAAACTGGGCACATGCAAAAAACAAGATTATCTGCTGACAGTTGATGAAAATGTTGTGACCAGATTCTTGCAGGAAACTAAGCCTGCATTCCCATATTCCCCTAGGAGCAATACTTCAGTATTTGTTAATTCAGTGCTTGAGATGACTTCATACAACATATAGATCCCCTTCTATATTTGAGGAATTTCCCCACACTCTGGGTCTTGGAGAGGCAAGGACCTACCTTCCACTCTAGAGCCAGGGCAGGGTATAGACCTGGGCCCTGCCAGTCAGACCAAGTCACACTCAGGGCTAGTGCTACGCAGAGGGGAGGAGTCTGAAAGACCATCTGGAGCATCTCTGGTGGTGGAGATGGTGGCTCCAGTGCCAGGGCATTCTCTGGGGTCAGTGCCAGCAGGATTGGAGGTGCGAGCCCGCGCAAGCTGAGGTGCCCATCATGCCCTACCCCCCTGCTCTCAAGGGGCTGCCAGGCACTGTTTCTGGCTGCATAGTTCTCCAGTTCTCTGGTCATCCTTGGGTGACCCAATATCCTTCTAATTAAGTCTTTTGGTGTCCAAATTTGTTAGAGGTGGTTTCTACTGCTTGCAACCAATAACCTAGTATGTGTGTGTGTGCATGCATATGTAGGTATGTGTGCATTTAGTTGTTATTTTTGTGTTTATTTCTCTACAAGTAAGTAACTAGAGGTTAAGGAGAGTTGGTGAGGAGGCTTCACAGAGGAGGAGGTCACTGTGCTGGATCTTAATGGATGGCTGAAGGTTTTTCAGGGTACAAGTTAGGAATGTTCCAGGCAGGGCGGACAGCGGGTGGAGGAGGCATGGAGGAATGATCTACATGGCACACTCAGGACATTATGAGGCATTCAGGGAGGCTGGGGTTGTGGGAAGGTGATGATGGCAGTGGGGCAGCTACAAGTCAGTGGCAGCTGCTGGGAGGCGAGTGAGAAACTGAGGCTCCCATTCTCTCCCTGATGTCCCCTGAAAGTTTCGCTCCACGCCCTCCCTGCTCTCATCTGCACCCAGAACAACTGCTTTCACCAGCCTCAGATCACCAGACACAGAGTCAAGCCAAGTCAATCCATTCTTGAAAGTGGAGAAAGCCAGTTCACTCCCAGCAGTCCAGAGAGAAGAGGTGATTTTTTTTTAACAAATTCCGGCAGCACCATGTGAGGACATCAGATGCGAGGTCCTCCAGAGATGCCGAATGGGAGTATGATGAACTCACAGCCAGAATGTCTTCGTCTGCTCTGGCGGCCATATCAAAATACCACGGACTGGGTGCTTTAAATAACAGATATTTATTTCTCATAGTTCTGGGGGCTGGAAGTTGAAGATCAGAGTGCCAGCAGGTGAGAGCTCTCTTCCTGGTTTCCAGATCACTGCCTTCCTACTGTGTGCTCAAGTGGAATTGGGGAGATG
>PVKP010036796.1:0-22176 GCA_004027715.1 Plecturocebus donacophilus | reverse complement strand
AATCAGATTTGAACTCAGACCTGGAACAAGCAAATTTAATAAATATTTACAGAACCTACCACCCCATATCCACAAAACATATATTTTTTTCAATATTATATCATACCTATTCTAAAAGTGATCACATAATAGGAAATAAATCACTTTTTAGTAATTGCATAAGCATTTCACAGATTTAAATGAAATCCCGAGCAATAGAACAAGATTCTTGTTCTCTCTCCCTCTTTCTCTTTATTCCTTTTTTCTCTTTTATTCTACTTCTTTCTTTGTCTCAAAAAATAAATAAATAAATAACTTCCCCTCTCTCTTTCTCCTTAAAAAAAAAAGTAAATAAATGAATTATAGAATTTAGTAAATTAAGAACTTGAAAACATTTTAGTTGTTTCAACTTTATGATGATGCATGAGATTTTGGTGGAGTGGAGTGAGGAGGAAAGAAGAGTGTTGAGTGCATGCATTGAACCTTTGCTGTGTAAAACAAGTATGACACTTGGTGTGTGCTTGTTCAGACCAGAAGATGCATGTTGCATGATCCCTTTGAACCCGATGTCAATGCAGGATATCCAAGGTAAGAAGCCACATTACCCATCCTCATACCAGACTAAGAATGTGTATTGGAAAACTAGCCTACACTCCATTAATCAAAATATTCTTTTAGATTTTTACCTCTCAATGGATACCAAATATGATAATCTGCTACACAATTCAGGCAACCCAATATTTGGTGATATGATTAATTGTATTTGTATTTTTTTAAAGATGGGATCTTTTTTAGGTTGCCCTGACTGGTCTTAAACTCCTAAACTCAAGTGGTCTTCCCACTTCACCTCCCAAAATGCTAGGGTTGCAGGCATAAGACACTGGACAAGGTCTATTTGTATCACTAAATACTATTTATTTAGGAAATCAGCTTAGGAGTATGAAAGCAATTTTTCAAACTTAAATGGACTATTGAATAATACTTGGTGAAGAATGATCTATTCCAGAGGTTTAGAAACACAGATAAGACTGGGCATAATGGAAGGAAGATGTTGGACAGGGAGGCCTAGAGCCTTGTTCCCTCAACTCTCCTTCCACAGCCCCTGAACACTCACTCCCCAAGAACTCAGAGAGCCCTGTCGAAAAACGACTGATCAAAACCAAAGAAAATTGCTCCAATAGCTCTCATAATTTAATGACCATTTATACATATCTGCACATAAAAACCTCTTTGGGTAAAATACAAAGCATACAAGTGTCGTAGAGGAGGTCAAAATTGAGTTACTGGCTTAATAGGCATCATATTACAATGTTTTTCATTTTAAGAAAGTTCAGGAAAAATTTTAATTACATTTTTCTACCTGTCTAGACAATATGAAGGTGACTGTGTTCTTTCATAGGTAACCCACATAAACACAGGGCCAAGCTGGGGTTTTACTGGAAGCTGGGGTCTTAATGGAAGGTGGCCACGAAATTCACCCAAAAGAAGGCACTTCTCAGCACAGGTGTGGTTTTTTCCGACTTTGTCCACACCGTCAGCTGTCCACAGCTTGTTCAGAGATATTTAATTTTTTATCAGAAAGCATTTCCTATACCTACAAAGATCTCTGTTTGTTTCTTAAATATTCTAGGAGCAGCTCTGCTCATGGGAAAACACCAGTTCTCCCTGCTCCTGGGAAAAGCAGGCCTCTCATTTATCTCTATTAATGGACACATGACATGGAATAGCTAGATGGGCATTTACAAAGTGTGTGCTGAGAGAAGTTTGGCCACACACTTTACGGAAGGTAGCAAACAACTATGGACCGTACTTTTTCTTAGAAAGATAACTGCTTTTTTACAGAGCCATTAATTCATTTATTATCTATGTCTTGCTTACTTCAAAAAATTTAGGGTCTGAACAAAAATTTAAAAGTACATGATTTTCAAAAGTATAAAAGTTTTACTTAAGAGAGAGACTAAAAATTATAACCTTGGATTAGAGGGATGTAAAATATATTTTAACCTTGATTTTTGTAGTACTTTCTAGCCTTTAAAGCATAGGTTATTTTAAATTCCCTTTCTTAAAATTTTGTTCATATTGTTTTGTTATAGATTCTGGTTAAAACTCAAAAACTATAGCCCACAGACTGACTCCAACTGAAAAAACAAAACCCAACCAGGGGCCAGCAGGTCTTCTGTGTAAGTGATGGACACACTTCCCATTTATCTCTGGAGAGTAAGAAGGTGATCGACTTTGTCAGCCTTGAAATCGCTTTTTGATTGTTTCTGCCTAATCCACCTTGGACCTCTAATATAGAAACCACCACATAACCTGGGTTAATTTACAAATGTATTGCTCAGCTGGACCTGTGTTTTAAATAGTTATAAGCCTGATGAAGGATTCCCAGGCACCATGGGCACAGCACAGGGTCACTTCCCAGTAGTCAGAAATACTTGTGGAAACATTAAAGCTACAACAAGATCAAAGACACCTCATGTGGAAATCTCCCTGCAACTTCACTGATTCATGGGACACTTAAAATTAAAACTCTTCAGTGGAATTTATGAAATGGAAACAATTTTGCTGGAAGCATACATGAAGAATAATCTAGATGCAAAGCTTAGGGCACGCTGAATATATGAATACAGGATAGAAAAGTGCCCTCTGATAAAAGGCGGCATCTTTCTACATTTTTCCAGCATTTTTAATCCTATGTTTGTGTTCCTGAGGATTTTTATGAAACACAACAAATTATCAGATAAAATTATTTTTCTAAGTAGCAGCTCTAAAGTTATTAATCAAACTAAAAATGTATGTTCTATTCAGACATACACCTGCTTGTTTTTACAGATTTTTAAATTTTCTAGTGTAAGTATCTATGTGTACAAATACCTAAGATTCTGTGTGAAACTTCCACATATATTGACCTGAGTAAGTTATTTCAATATTTCTACCTTTAGTCCATTTAGTTCAATAAAGTGCTAAGATTATCCACTTCTTGAAACCAAACCAAAGAGTTATCAAAGTCCAGAACATAGTTTCCATTTTCCTACAATATTGATTAAGTATCCACCATATGCCAATCACTCTTCTAAATATTTTTGCACATTATTTTGTTTACTCCTCAAATAGTTACATCCAATAGTCGCTATTAGCCCCATTTTATAGATAAGGAAACTCATGGAGAGGTTAAGTAAATTGTCCACATTATAACACAGATGATCTAACTTGCAAGCCTATCCTCATAATTAGCATCTATGGGTGTTGATCCACCTTCTAAAGCTCTTGTATGGAAGAATAGCTCAGGAAGTACTCCCCTTATCTTTCATACCCTCACCCTTCTTTTCTCCAGAGTTATCAGGCTTGCTGATGGAATTGCTCTTTGAGAGTGAGGGGATACATTTCATGACATTATATCAACAAAGCTAGATAGCTTGGAAATGTTTAAAACGTATTACAACATAGCTTTATGTTCAAATGGATTCTTGTAGGGTCCCTCTGTGTTTCTCCAATCACTGACACTATTATACTATTTCAGTAGAAATGAGAAAGTATGAATCTAACATAAACTGGCTCATAGGAGGAGGAAGATGAGGAAGAGTAGGAGTAGCAGCAGAAGAAAGGAAAGAGGAAGAAGGAGGAAGAGGAGAGAGAGAAAAAGGAGGAGGAGGAAGAGAAGGAGAAGTAGAAGCATGAAAGAGGAGAAGGAAAAGGAGGAGGAGGAGGAGATCTACCTGTCTTTATATGGAGTAAAAGCCCCAGTGAACCATGAAAATCTGCAGGATTCTAAGGATATTTCTCCAGCTCTAAGATAGAGATGTTCCCTTAGATGCTTCTGAGTAATGGTTGCGGCATAATCCAGAGTATCTGTAATTCCATTGATAATAAGTCAGTAGTCATCTTCATTTTTGATCTAAACAAAGTTCGTTTTTCATTCTCTATTCTTTAATAGCTAAATAAGATGGCAGTGGTGGCTAAAGAGGGTGTGAGCTAAGTACAGTCTCTTTCTTTTTGTAAATTCTTTCTGGGCCTCCACTAGTATTAATACCTTTATTTTTATAAAGCAAATTATGTCTTAAAAAAATAAAAGATAATTTTATTGGAAAACCTTTCTATTTATCATTCTAATGAATCTAAAGAGTAATCATGAAGGCCTCATCTGACTTTAATTTTTGAGAGCAGAAGTTTCTAATGTAGTATAAAATAAATGACAATAATCTCAAAATAATTTTTTCTTTTAACATCAAGCCCAACTAAAACCCATTGTGAAGAAACAAACATTTAAATCCCTTTATTATTACACACAAACTAAAATGTACTTATTTTGACAAAATACTAATGTGGCAATTGGTCAACTATTTTTTCCACTTGAGTTTATTACCGTAGCATCAACCTGAAAGGTGAGAAAGCTTCCAGTGAGAGCCTGGAGGTGAGCTGTGGTCCAGTGCAATCTATATCATTCCACTCCCTTTTTATGGATAAATGGAAAAATTAGGCACCAAATTCAGATTATTAATTTGGACAGACTGATTCAAGGCATAACATAATGCTCCATCAAAGAATGAGTTGTGAAAGGGAAGAAATAAGTTTGTTACTGCAAGGGGCTACTTCTTTTTAGTAGTTGTTTCTTTTTCAAAAAAAATTGTCATATTAATCACAATCATGAATGTACCCAAATGCTTACTATAGAAATGCTTGTAGCTTATTTCCTAAAAATTATGGTAAAAACTATACAAGGTGGTTGCATTCAGTGCTATTAGTCACTTTCTCAAAAAAATCTGTTGTCTCTGTCTCAAGGGCCTTATGCTTACAAACCAAATTCAGATGTCTTAGATGACTTACACTTTCTAATAATCCCAATGGATGTATAATATATATAAAAATGATATTTCAGGAACAGCATATCTTAAACAAGAATATTATTAAATAAGTTTATATATATTTCATCACATTATGAAAACATTTGAGTAGATACAAAGAACTATCTCAAGGCAGTATCCAAAAAATGAAAAATGTTGCACATATGTGTATCATAAGCCAAGTAAAATAAAAATTCAGCTCTTAAATATATGCAATTTTCTAGCAGAAAGGGAACATTGTCTTTATAGGAAATGTTTTTAGCAGAATACTACAGATTCTGTAAAACCCTTGAAAGGGTTATCAGTATCTAGGACAATAAATGGTTTCTCTTAAGAAAATAAAGGTCTACTCTCCCTAAATACTATCATAATTACAAAGGTTAAGAAAAAAGAAGTAAAGTAAAACATGTATCCCTTAAAAATCAAACGTGAGTGGCTGCCAAAGTCCTAAGAAGCAGAGAATGAAAACTGCCATTGCTTGTTTATCTCTCAGGATGAGCAACGTTGGTTACAATGTGGGGTGGCAGGAAGAGCACAGCCTTGGACTCCAGTCCAAGGAACTCCAGGCTCTCCCGCAATTTCCCCCGTGTGACCTTTGGCTACTTACTGTTCGTTTCTCAGCCTCTATTTTCTTATCTAAAACCTGGAGATGATAATAATACCTGCCTTGAAAGGCACTTTGGAAAACTAGATGAGCCCTCAGTAAAAATGTTTCTAGTATGGTCCTGCGAATCTCTCCAGTTAATTTTAGTTTCCTACATATACTTACCTCGGTTAAAAACAGAGAATGGTAACTAATCTAAAAATATTTCTCAATAGCAACTTATCTTCTATCAGTGTCTCCTTCAGGGCACTTCACTTGGACCTCATGGCCAGACCTAGATAATCTTTCTGTTCTCTTTATGATCTCACTAGCTTGACAGCTACATGTTTAGGCAATTGTGCTCATCCAAAATATATTTTATCGTCTTCATTTTTATCTCTGACTTTTTTTCATAGCTGGATTTATTCATTTTTCCATTCACTGTGCAGACTGCTCCATTTTTCACTAGATACCAAGCAGATGTGAGTTGGTCTTTTACTCACCACAAGGGAAAGGTTGATTTTCCAGGTAAGAGAAAAACCAAATAGTTGTAGAACTTTGTATAAAATGAAAAGAAATAAAGAATAGAGGCAGGAGGAGTACATGTTGGGTAAAATCTGTGCTTTGAAATAAACAGATTGAATTTCAAATGTGAACTCCACTAACTACTGATGTGGTGACCTGGAGAAAGGCATTTGACCTCTGAGCCTCAAGGCCCCTGGAAAACATGGAAAATAGCCCCATTTCAATCTTACAAGAGCAGCCGTAAGGGTTAGACAAGATTGGGTACATAAAGTCCTTTGCATAAGACCTGACACATAATCTGCCCCTGAAAAATCATGCCTATCATTACTGTCACTCAGGTTAAATATGGCATTTTAAAAGATTATTACTTAATCTTGCATATCTTATCTATGACACAGTTTAATTGGAATCCAGGATGAGGGCAACAGAGAAGAGGTTCTGTTACTGTTTTTGTTTTGTTGTTCTTTTTTTTCCACCCTGGTGATTACAAAGCTTTATGATGAGATTTTATGTGTTGAAATATTCTTTGTTTTTCATGATATTTTATAAATATTGAAAACAGATATGTAGCAGGTAAACCGATGGCCACCATTCAGTTCTTTCAGTCTCCCTGATGTCAGATATTTATTAAGAAATCACCCTTTTTCTAGGTTGGGTATTGTGTTTGTGCTCAGTGTGGAGAGGAAAGGGCATGCAGTTGTTTCTACCTCCAACATAGATTCCAAATCAGTCTTCTGCATCATTCATGTTTACTGTTGCTCCCAACATAAAGCCATTATCATCATTTTTTCAGAACTATTGCCTCCCTAACTGGTCTCCCTGCTTCCACTATTTCTTGTCCTTCAATCCATTATCTACCAACAGCCAGAACAATATACTAAAAATGTTTATCAGATTTGGTCATTCCCCTACTGACCTTTCAGAATAATATTCCAACCCCTTTCTATGCCCTATGAAGACCTGTGTGACCACTCTCATATCTGACATCATGTCTCCAGGCATTTGTCTCCAGTCACATCTGCCTTCCCTGAGCACCCCCCTCCAAAGGACCAAACTGCACTCACCATAAGCCTTGTTGTCCCCTCAGCCTAGAAGTTTCAGCCACCTGGTCTAGGAATGCTGCTGCTTCTCATCCCAGAGCTCAGGTTTAAAAGGGTCTCAGAGAGGCCCTCTTGGATGACACATCTCTAACCCTGTGACATCTTCTCCATACGGTACCCTATCTATCTTCTTCTCAGAATTACTATTCACAATCTGCAATTTCCCTCTCTTAGTTTTATCATCTCTCATTAACCCTCAGGCAAGAGGGACCCTGCCTGTCACATTCTTGATTATATTCTCTGGAGGAGCACTGCACACAACAGGACCTCTAGGAATACGTGTTGAGTAAATGAAGGATCAAGTCATTTGCAAAAGCAGAAGAAAAAAATTACATTTTTAAATATTAAGGATTAGTGAACATGCAATTTGTTAGTAAAAATGCATTTTATGATGATCAGGACAGCATGTTGTGTATACATACTTGCTATTAGACACAAGCAACAAATCGCTGAACAGAAAGAGGTGCTACTTCTGCCTCCTCCAGTCTCTTTTGAGTTCTGCAGAGCCATAGCTTAGCATGGTATGATTGGCACCCTTCTCACTGTGGGTGGCCATCTCAGAAAAAGAGCTTTTCCTGCAATACCTTGAACATGACAAACAAAGAGTCAGTGTCAAACATATGACAGAGTTTTATGTTAAATTTCAAGGGTGGTACAATGCTAAAAATTATGGTCAATCTATCACTGCTGGCAGAAGCCACATGGAAAGCATGAGAAGGAATACAGCCAGGCCCTAGGAATAAACCCCAACCCTAGGTGACAGCTCGCAAGGAAAGGAGACTTCAGTACACAGCCTCAAGTAACTGACTTTACCCCAAAATTTGAATGAGCTCATCAGAAGCAAATTCTTCTGGAGAGCATCCAGTAAGAAATGCAGTCCTGACAACACCTTGATCAGTCTTATGGGACCCCAAGCAGGGGACCCAGTCAAGCCCACATAATCTTCTGATGAACTCAACAGCAACATAATACATTCTTGTTGCTTTAAGCCACTAAATATATGGTAATTGTTTATAAATGTCTGAAAAACAAATATAGATTGTGATACTTGAAAGTGAGCTGCTACTGTAATAAACACTTAAAATATAGAAGCAACATTGGAATTTCCAGTAAGTGGACATTGGAAGAATTCTGAGGAGCATGATGGAAAAAACTAGAGTGTCTTGAACAGACTGCTAGCAAAAATATGGCCATTAAAGACTCTACCAGTGAGGGTTCAGAAGATACTGAGCAGCATTATGGGAAAAATCTAACTTGCCTTACAGAATACTTACATCACCCCCAACAAACAACTGTTGGTGGAAATATGGATTTTAAAGGCACTACTGATGAGGACTCAGAAGAAACATGTTATTGAAAAATGGAGAAGAGAGATCCTTGTTATAAGCAGGCAAAAAGCTTAGTAAAATAGTGCCTTCTGGTTTTGTGAAAAGCAGACTTTTTAAATGATGGACTTGGATATTTAGGTGAAGAGATTTTTCAAGCAAGTAGTTGAAAGAAGTGGCTTTTTGTTTTTTCTTGCTACTTATAGAAACGTGAGAAAGATAAGTTGAGAGAGGAATTGTTAAGCAAAAGAGAACCCAAACTTGTTTAATGAAAGAGAACCTACATTTGATGAGTTAGGAGATTCTCACCCTATCCAGATGCCAAAAATGCAAAATTAAGAAGATGCTTCAGAAAATGTGGCATAGGAGAACACAAACTGAGTGTGATTGTACAATCTGTTACTAAACCTTCATAAAGATCAAATGATGAGAGTACTCAGGCACAGAAAAGGCTCTTTGACGAGATTAAGGATGTGGGTCATAGATCCCCTCAATACAACCAGAAGGACTCAAAAAGCTTAGGGGCATTGTCTTGCAGCCATCTAGGCAGTAGACAAAAATGAAAAGGGATTATGTCAAAAAACTTGGTGGACCTAACTTCTAGCTAATGAAGTGATGAGTAGGAATGGTAAGCATGGAGACCCATAAAGTTCATGAGAATTTTATATCAGCAGAAACACCATCAGGTTGGCCTGAAAAATGCAGAAAGAGTACAGAATAACAGAAGGCTGTCAGACCCGCAAATTCTATTGGCAGAAAACAGACAGATGAAACTACTCATCTGCAAACGTGTACTACTTTTCATGAAAATGTAAACATGACACAGAAAGCAGTGCCCAAAGTCCAGAGAGAGAACCAAGGGCCAGAGGGTGGAGCCAAGAGCCACAGAGGATTATGTTTGAAGTGTCCTTGGAGACATTTTTAAAGTTAATAATATGATATACACTATGCCTTGCATATGTAATATATGTCCAAAGATCATTAAAATTTTAAATTACCGGGTCTCTAATCTGGCAAAATGTCAATGATAGCAATAAAATAGAACATATAATCTGGAAAAATAGTATCTTCATAGGGTTATAATGAGACTTAAAATGAAGTAAGCTATGAAAAACATTCTTAAACTGTAAAGCACTCCATAAATATTTATTACTAGTTAATTCTGAATAAAAGTCACAGATATGTCATCTTTAGAGATAGGGATTCACTGTATTTTTTTTAACATAATAACATTTCCCTAACAGTTTAAACCAATTTATAATTTTCAGAAGTGTATTTCCACTGAATCACCTAACATTTACTCTACCTAAGCCACTATGCTGCACTGTGCAAAGAAGACTCAGATGGATGTTACACTTTTTGCATACCATGCATTTAAATTCTCATAAAACAACAAACATACAGACATAAGACACCCCAACATATACAAAACAATATTATATAGAGACTTGCAAACAAGTAATTACAATTAGGTTCCTCATCAGCATAAAAATTTAGGTAATTGAAGATCCTGGAAAATTGACTCCCATCTTATCAAAATAAATATTTAAATTTTGGTTAAAAAAATTGCTAAAGAACATTAAATAATACTGGAAACATCAGAAAGTTGCTAAACTGTACAAGGTGCTTAAATATTACTTGGTTGAGCTATAATCAAGCTCTAACAGTACTCTGTGGTCGTAATAGGTAATACCAGCTAGATTGAATAGAGCATAAAAACTCTTTTTAAAAATAAGGCAGGCATTTTTGTAGACTTACAGAAAATTGTCTCCTATGGACCAAGAAAGTATCTTCCCTGAGAATACAAAGACACCTCTCTTGAGTTCAGTAGCACTAAATCTTATGAACATGACTAACTCCACAAAACCAGTTCTAAAGTTAAGAATTAGTTCATATGTTTTAGAGGAAACAAGATAGATAACTTCTGGAGACCACCAGGCTTTTTTGATTATCATAAATTATATATTAAAAGAATACTCTGTTCAGTGAAGCCTTAAATGGCCGCCTTTTGATTGATGTGAGCATCCTTCATTCTTCTATTCTTGGTACTGAAAATCTGTCACGTCTGCAGCACCTGGCAGAGCAGCACAGGCAAATCTTTGAAGCCCAAGTCCATTATGATATCAAGGTTCTAAGGCTCATCCCATAACTGACAAACTGACGTACTCTTTTCCCAGATTGCTCCCATCTTTTACTTTTTAAATCTAACCTTTTTAATGTTAGATCATTGTATAATAGGTTAACGTGTGGTTCTAACAAATAATACAGAAAGATTCCATCAATGTTTCATCCATTTCCTTCAATGATATCTCCCAAATCTATAATGCAATAACATAACCAGGATATTAACATTGATGCAATCAAGATACTGAACATTTCCACTACCACAGGATCTTCTATATATCCCTGTTACAGCCACACCAACTTCCTTCCCATCTGACCACGTTTAATCCCTGGCAACCACTAATCTGTTCTCCATTTCTATAATTTTGTCTTTTCAAAAATGTTACATCAACAATCATATGGTACATCTGTGGATTTTTTTTTTCATTTAGCATAATTGAAGATTCATGCAGATTGTTGCAGACATTGACAGCTCATCTATTTGTCTCACTTAGTAGTATTCTATGGTATGGTTGTACTTCAGTTTGTTTAACCACTCACCTGTGGAAGGGCTTCTGGTTTCCAGGTTGGGGCTATAACAAATAAAGGCTCTATAAACATTTGTGTACAGGTTTTCAAATCAGTAAGCCTTCATTTCTCTGGAATAAATGCCCAGGAATGTGATTTCTGGGTTGTATATTAGTTTCGTGTTTAATTTTTAAAGAAATGGTCAAACTGTTTTCCAGGTGTCTGTACCATTTCACATTCCTACCAGCCCTGCGTGAGTAATCTACTTTTCCCATGTCTATGCCAGAATTTGGTGTCATTGTTCATGCTAGCTGTGCTGACAGGTGTGTAGTGATATCTCATTGTGTGGACTTAACTTGAATTTCCCTGATGGTTAATGATGCTGAACTTCTTTTCATGTGTTGATCTGTCATCTGTATATCTTCTTCAGTATTAGAGAACCGACAGTATTTTGCTAAAAACATTTTATGTAAAAACGGCATTCCCTTTCCACTAGAAGACTGACTTTTTCACAGTTGAGGAGGTGGCTGCACAAATAGGTGATATGCCTTGAAGCCAAGCAGCCATGAGATAATGTGGGGACTCAAATCCAGCTAATGTAGGCCACGCAAGCCCAGGGCAGTGAGGCCCCCTAAGCCTTCTAATGTGCAGAGTCTCCTTCCTTTGGCATCTTTGTACTGAAATTTGATCTTACTAATAAAGTTTATGGTTTCCCTTACAGTTTCTTAAGTACTTATTTGGATATGTATTTTTTATTCCCCTATAGACTCTGAAAACTTGAAGGAAAGAGGCTATATCTGATTTTTTAATTCTCATCGACGTTGGCACTTTGGGGACATCTGAAAAACTTTGTTGAATGAATAAACTGTTTTCTTCCATGGATGGGGACAAGAAAGTCTCTCTTTTGTTTACTTCATTCATTCAACAAGTAATGTTGGAACCTATAGCAGGAGACAGGCACGTGGTTACGTCTGGATGGCAGGGAATAAAAAGGAGCCAGGCCCAACTCTCACAAAACCTAGATTTAAATGGGAAAAGTAAACATTTACCAAATACTCACATCAATAAATGCATAACATCAGACTTTGGTAAATACTGCAAAGAAAAATGAAAGAGTAAGGTGCGAGATATAAAGAGGGAGTGATACCTTACTTACGTGATGGAGAGGCAGGGAAAGAAGGCCTCCTTGAAGAGCTCATTTAAAATAAACTTTAAAAAATAATTTGGAATTAACTGGGCTGGGGTGGTGGAGAGGGAAAAGACAGAAAGAGAGAGGAGACAGGTGGGAGGAGAGAATGTGTTGGGAGAAGTTTCATTATTTAATGAAGAAGGGATATGATTTGATTATATCAAGTTTCAGAGGTATAAAATAGTTTGCTGGATTGGAGGCACCAACTGAAGGTACAGGAAAGTGAAATAATTCAAGAGAGGTAGGTAGGGGCCAAAAATGCAAATTCCATTAGTCCCTTTAAATTTTGCTAAGGCCTTTTATCCTAAAAACAAGCTGGCATAGAAATGGCTTCTAAATACTGGCCTCCACAGACTTCTAGCAGCTTTTAAAGGGGCAGTATTAGTTTGGGACCAGCCTGACTTTTTTAGAATCTTGAAGTTTCACTGGTAACACTTTATGGCCTCCCATGAAAGGAAGCATGTGTCAGAACACATTCAAGGTAAAAAATATAGGCTGACTTACCTCTGTACCTTTCCTAATTGCCAGATTATCGCAGGGTGACTCTTCGACTCCCTGCTCCTCCCTTATACAGCATTAGAGACCTCTCTCCTTCAAAAATCTAGTCAATGGCAACGGAACTAAAGCTAACATACATTAGAATTACTTGTGGGAGTTTTTATGCACCCACCTCCAACTGCACTCCAGAGGTACTAATTTATCAAATACAAAAAAACCCTGTATTTTTTTTTTCAAGCTTTTCAGGTGATTCTTATATGTAACCAGTATTGTAAATGATTTATTAGGCGTATATTGAAAAAAAATGTGATGTTCTGATAACATCTTCTCATAGTGAAGCAAAAGAGAGAAAACATTTCCTTAGACAGATGAAGGGACCTTGCTGGGTGCAGTGACTCACACCTGTAATACTGGCACTTTGGGAGGCCAAGGCAGGTGGATAACTTGAAGTCAAGAATTTGAGACCAGCCTGACCAACATGGTGTAACCCCATCTCCACAACGAAATATACAAAAATTAGCAGGCCGTGGTGTTGCATACCTGTAATCCCAGCTACTCAGGAGGTTGAGGCAGGAGAATCGCTTGAACCTGGAGCCAAGATTGCACCACTGCACTCCAGGCTGTGTGACAGAGTTAGACTCGGTCTCAAAAAAAAGAAAGAATAAAATGAAAGGAGCTTCCCTTAGTCATGTAATAACTACTTTTACATGTAATAGCTAAAATTTAATTTCTTCCAAAATGTCATTGTTCAGAGAATTCTGGGAAGACTAGGAAGCACCAGAAATTTGTCTCCCACCAGAAATCTGCTCCTCCTCCCAGTTGTGGTAAACCCCTGCCCCTCAGGCTGAAGTTAATTCCAAGAGATAAATAGGACCACTGGTCTCCCCATGCCCCTTCATTTTTTTTTTTGTTTGTTTTTCCTGCTTTGGGAGCCAGACAATACAGATTAGGACATTCAAAAGCAACTGCAAAATGGGGAAACTGAGAGAGTGAACACTTACGTCCAGGGGAAGATATAGGCTCAGAAAAGGCCTCAGAAGACTTTAAATTTATACTTCAAGCTGATCCTTGTTGTAGAAACAACCTAAAACAATTTTTTAACTATACAAAAACAGTAACAGAAAACAGCAAAACCTGAAGAAGGGAGAGAATCTGATTTCTAGGGTTTCCACATTATATTAAAATGTCCAATTTTTCACAAAAAGAAGTGTACAAAAAAATAAAAAAGCACTGTCATTCAAAGGAAAAAAGAAACAATAGAATCTGTCCCTGAAGTAGGCCTAATGGCAAATCTGTTAGACAAAGACTTTTAAACAATTGTCCAAAAGATGCTCAAAGAACTAAAGGAGGATGTGGAAAAAGCCAAGAATACAGTGTATAAACAATATGGAAATATTAATAAAGAGATAGGAAACCTAAAAAGAAACTAACAATTCTGGAGCTGGAAAGTACTCTAACTGAAAAAAAAGATTAATTAGATGGGTTCATAGGCAGATTTCAGCAAATGTAAAGATAAGACAATGAAAAACATCAAATCTAAGAAACAGAAAGAAAAGAGATTAAATAAATGTGAACAGAACCTAAGAGACATATGGAATACTATCAAGTGAAACAATGTACACATTGTGGGAAACAGAAGTAGAAAAGGAGAGAAAGAGACAGAATATTTGAAGAAAAAATGGCTGAAAACATCCCAATCTGATGGAAGTCGTGACTAAAAATATGCAAGAAGCTCAGCAAACTCTGAGTAAGATGAACTCAAAGAGACCAACACTGAAACACAGTGTAATCAGCTGTAATCAATTTTTGAAAAGTCACAGTGATAGATTTGCTCTATGCAGGGTTGCCACAGACCTTCAATTTGTAAAAAATGCAGCATCTGTGTGTGTGATAAAATGCACAACAAAACAAGGTATACCTGTATTAGTTTATGTTTTGGGGCACACAATGTATACAACCAAAAGGAGTAGGGACGAACCTGTAAGGGAGCACAGAGGTGGATGTTATTGAGGTGAAGCTGGTAAAAAATCCAATTAGATTGGTATAACTTTAGAATGTCAGATGTAATCCCCATGGTAGCCACAAAGACAAACAGCTATATATATAAAATATACAAAAACAGAAATGAGAAAGAAATGCAAACTTTTAATATAAAATATCAACTGAATATAAAAGAACACAGTAATGCAGAAAATTATTGACAAAAAAACTACAAAGCATATAGAAAACAAGTGGCAAAATGTTAGAAGTCCTTTATTATTATTAATTTAAATGTAATGAATTAAACACTCCCATCAAAAGACTGGCCAAATGGATTAAAAACTATAATCCAAATATATGTTCTGTGCAGGAGGCTCACTTTGTTTTTTTTTTTTAATTTATATATATATATATAATTTTTTTATTGCACTTTAGGTTCTGGGGTACATGTGAAGAACATGCAGGATTGTTGCACAGGTACATACACAGCAATGTGGTTTGCTGTCTCCATCCCCATCACCTATACCTGGCATTTCTCCCCACGTTATCCCTCCCCAACTCCCTACCCCTCACTGTCCCTCCCTTAGTCTCCCCCCACAGACCTCAGTGTGTGATGCTCCCCTCCCTGTGTCCATGTGTTCTCATTGTTCAACACCTGCCTATGAGTGAGAACATGCAGTGTTTGATTTTCTGTTCTTGTGTCAGTTTGTTGAGAATAATGGTTTCCGGGTTCATCCAGGTCCCTACAAAGGACATGAACTCATTGTTTTTTTATGGCTGCATAGTATTCCATGGTGTGTATGTGCCACATTTTCCCTGTCCAGTCTATCATCGATAGGCATAAAAAAAATTTAAATTTTTATAAGATATGGGATCTCACTATGTTGCCCAGGCTGGACTTGAACTCCTGGGCTCAAATGATCCTCCTGTCTCAGCCTCCCGAGTTGCTGTGACTACAGGCATGTATCACTGTGCCTGGCATTGATTCACTTTAGATCCAAAGGCACAAATAGATGGAATGTGAAAGAATGAAAAAAGACATTTCCCACAAACAGTAACCAGAAGACAGAAGAAGTGGCTATAAAAATATTTTTTTAAAAAAAGCTTTAAATCAAAAAAGACAAGAAGAACAAGAGACAAAGGAGGAGACAAAGGACACTGCACAATTAGAAGGCTCAACCCAGTAAGAAGTTATAACTATTGACATACCCCAAAACCTAAAATGCAATAAAAAAAAAACAAACAAACAAAAAAAAGAAGTTATAACTATTGACATGCATGCATCTAAAAACAGTCCATTAAAACATATAAAGCCAAACTTGAAAATTGAATAGATAAATCGTCAGTTATACAATAATAGTTGGAGATTTTAGTACCCACTGTCAATAATGAATAGGACAATCAGACAAAAAGTAGGTAGGAAACTTAAACAACACATGAATCAGCTAGATCTATCAGACAAAATTATGGTTACATAAGGAAGCGTGGTGACTACCAGGGGCTGGAGGGAGGGGAGAATGAGGGGTTGTTGTTTTAATGGTCACAGCATTTCCATTTCACAAGATGAAAAAGGTTATGGAGATGGATGGTGGTAATGGTTGCCCAACATTATAAATGTATTTAAAACCACTGACTGTACACTTAATATAATGGTAAATTTCACGTTATATAAAAATTTAAAAAAACTAAAAAAAAAAAAAGAGAGAAAAAAGCCAATAAAAAGTATTCTTGTTATTTCTTTTAATTTGATAGATGAGCTCTTAATAGAATAACAGTGACAGAGTCTGTGTCTCAGTCAGCTCAAGCCACCATAACCAAATACCATAGACTGGGTTACTTAAACAATGAAATTATTTCTCACAGAAATAAACAAAAATTTATTTCTCACAGTGAAAATAAATTTCTTACAGAAAAATTTATTTCTCACAGAAGGTTAGAAGTCCAAGATCAAGGTGCTGTCATATTTGGTTTCTGGTAAGGGGTCTTTTTCTGGCTTGTAGACAGCCACTTTTTCACTGTATTTTTACATAGCAGGGAGAGAGAGAGGTGAGGGCTTCAATATATGAATTTAGGGGGACACAGTTCAGCCCATAGCAGTCGTTCATTTATTTCTTTAAACACTAAATTTTCACCCTAAAAATCAAATAGAAGAGATAATACAAGTTGATGCTATGCCAGTAATACCAACATTTAAGCACATCACAAAGAAAACTACATTATTTCCTTCCTCTATCTCTTTTGATCAACTGAAAATCTTTTTTGATCTTCCTTCCTCTCTCTCTTTTGATTTCTTTCTTGAGACAGGGTCTCACTATGTTGCCCAGGCTGCTTTCAAACTCCTGAGCTCAAGCATCCTCTCACCTCGGCCTCCCAAAGTGCAGGGATTACAGGTGTGAGGCACCATGCCTGACAAACAATTATTTTCTTTTCTATTTTTTCGTCTTAAATTTTTTAATCAATGATGAAATGTCTATATAGAAAAGGAGGTTGTATACTATTAAAGGCATGTGCTTTGGAATCAAACTACCTGGCTTTGAATCCCTGATCATTATTTACTACCTATGTGACACTGGGAAAACCAGTTATACTATTAAAGCCTCAATGCCCTCATCTGCAAAACAGAGACGATGATAAGTGACCTCATAGCGTTGTTATGACTATTAAATAATGCCATAGAAAACTTAGTGTTGTACCGAACATAGTAATCTCTCAGTTAATGTCACTTATGCTTATAGGGGATATGAAGACTTCACATTTCAAAATAGCAAGCAATATTACGGATATTCTTCCATAACCAAAGGGAAGGGAGAGAGAAAAGGTAGTAAAGTTAAGCGAGCAACTACAGGTGGCCAAGCTCTTTGCCAGGTAGTTTATGTACATAATTTGCATTTCCTCGAAGTAGCCTTATGAGATAAGAATCAGTATTTTCATTTTTACAGATGGAGAAACTGAGCCTCGGTCAGTTAAGTAACCAAGAGCCACATACCTAACAATTCAGAGTCCAGTGTGTTTGATTCCAAAGTCACAGAGTGTTTGCACAACAAAACAATGTTTCCACCCAGATGTGTGTTGAGTCCAGGGCAGGAATATATTTTAAAGCACATCGCATTTAGGCAGGTTCCCAAATTATTTAGCTGGCATGTACATGCGAATATCGTCATAAGCCTTCAGGGTCTGTATTTGGTGCTCATATTTCACTCAATTTCTGCTCACCAAAATGGCTGGTTCTGGAATCCCTAAGCACTTGGCAGCATGTTACGAACTCTCAGACAGGAAGTTTGCATTCTCTCCCACCGTTAATAGTAGATTCCCTAAGAAGCCACCCTGTGGGCTTGAGAGAGGCTGGGAGTCGGTCAGGACTGCGAAGGGACTCAAGTGCTGATTCACCTCCTGAGGTCTACTTGCTCACATCTCTATGACAGATACCGGGCTGCGATCTGAGGCTTCCTTTTGACTAAGCCTTTTTACTCCCTGCTCAGCCTGGTCTCCATCCTGGGTCAGTGTCACTGTGAGTAATTTCCCTTCTGATTCTGACCATCTGGACCTCTACTTCCCAGTCCCTGATTTTTGTCTTTGCCAAATGAAGGATACCCAGGCCCTGTGAGCAAGCAAGTACTCCACTGCCCTTTGCTGCCCTCTGCTGACCATAACTGGAAATGATGTTTACTCTTTCAGGCCTGGTCTCAAGGCAGGTACTACAGTGAGAACAAAGCCTGGAACATAAAAATGTGAGGGAGTGCCCCTAGAGTAACTAAATCAGATAAATAACATTTTAATGCAATATTTTAAAAAGACACAATAATTGTGCAAAATACATGATGAACAAAATATCTAAATGTACCCTAAATTGTACTCCTAGCTTATATGTACACGTCATGGCATCTGTCTTTTTATTAAACGGAGAGTCCTAGTACTATAATAGAAAACCATGCTACTAGTATTGATCTTTTTTCCATTATTCATATAGATTTTTAAAACACAAAATTTAGGAGAAACAAACAGCAAAAATGAGAAGGTCCAAGCGGAAGAGATATACTAGGTGACTCTTGAAGAAAGTAGGTAATTGAGAGAACAGAAGAAAAATTCATCTTTTAACAAATATTAACATCTTCATAGTCAAGAAGCAAATGAATGGGTGGCTAGAATCAAGCACTATTAAAGATGTTTATGTTTTATGTTTAATTTCTTGGAAATTAAAGATTTATTGGCCAAATGAATAATAAGAAGGCTTAAAGACTGAGTTTATAAACCCCTTTTTGATCTTGACACTTGGAACACTCGTCATTCAGTTTTAACAAACTAGATTACATTTTTTTTCCCCTCAATAGGTAGACTCATGCTATTTGGTCCATTAATAAGGCATAATTTAATAATCAGAATAATGAAAATGCTATTTCAATTTGTAGAGTCAACATATCAACAAAGCTGGAAGAAAATAATAACTATAAGAGAATCTAACTAGTATTAAAATTGATAATGTAAAAAAACGAGTCTGAATGTTAAGGTAGCAGACAGATGTGGCCAGCAACGTCAGACACAAATTCTCACACCTTCTATAGCAAGGAATCAAGATGCAAAAATTGATGTAACAAAATATAGAGTTTGAACATATTCTTTAAAATTATAAAGATAACCACCAGAAGAACAAAAATATTATGACTAGAAAAACAGGAGCAGATGGATAAAGAAACATGAACTAAGTTTCTCATCTTTCAGTAGATGTGACCTAAAATTGAAAAACAAAAAAATAGGAATATTAACATATACTTAAAAATATAGTGCTAACCACTAACAGAACAAAACATATTTTAAAATAAGGAGCTAGATTAGAAGTGGAGAGTGGGGAAATGCAGACAGGTAGATAATTTACTCTTCATTTGGTACCATTCTATACTTTTTTATTTTATTAACTTATGAATATATTAATTTTACACCATAAAAGTTAAAAAAATGAAAACAAAACCTTCTGCAGCTGTAGCTCTTGGCACTGTTTCTTTCCCCAGCTGCAGTCACTTTGCTCATACTCATTGTCAAGTCCAACTGAGACAGGAAGAAGTAAAAGAGCAACAGAAAAAGTACCTGCCCTGAAGTTTGGGGGTTCCAGGGCCTTCTTTCATTTTGGTGTGTTCTGTCTTTATAATGGTCTGATTCTTTGGAATACTAACTTTTGACAATTTCAATCCATCATATCTAGAATCTCCTTAAAGCTTTGCTAAACTTTGACATCCTTCTCTAATTTCTTGAGAAAAGTAAGCTTGACTCACTGGTTCTTTCTGTTATCCCTGTGGTTTAATTTTTTTTAAAAAAATCCTATGATTAATTATTGATCAGCTAGGACCAACTTGACCTGCCTAGGTAGGAATGAAAAGCCTATGCAATAGTGGTGACAATTACTATAATCAGAATAAATAAAATATGATATATTATTAAGTTAAAGTAGTGCTGAGGGAGTAGAGTGATGGTCACTGCTCCACTCCTTTATGGTAATAAAAGAGAGACTTCATGCTGCTGGAAAAAACGTACCTGAAGAAATTTGGGAGTAGAGGTTTACTCTAGACTAACCACAATCTTGCATTGAAGTGCTAAACGCATGAAACGTTAGACATGAAGAACCCAGAACATCTAAATTTTCTAAGAAGGAATAATGTCTCATATGCCATTCACTGAGAAAGTATGTAATAGACATGGGGAGTTTGCCAGAAGCACTGCCACCACACCCACCACCATCACCAAACACACACACACACACACACACACACACAAACACACACACACACACACACAAACACAGACACACACTAAACATGGGGAAACACAATTGCCGATGGGCAGTTTCTGCTCAGTGTATATAGATAGATTTACAGCCTGTGAACTCTTGACACTGGTGCAGCTGACTGGCCTTCCCTGGAACTGAAACCCAGCTGTTCTCAGGTTCTTCTGTCTACAACACAGATACCATTAAGTTATCTGCCATGCTCCTTGGCTGGCAACAGCCTTGTCAAAAAAGATTACACCGTTCATTTAATTTGGGGACCATAATTTTGCTTGCAATAACTTACATAGTGGAGCTGCAGTTTCTTTTGTGATTAGTTGCCCCTTGGAGAGCTGAACTAATTAGAAATTTGAATTAATTTTGAAGAGACTGAAGAAGCTACATCCATTCCTATGTAAGATGGCCCAAGTTACAGCTGGACTTATAGGAACCCAGGGATCAGCATAAGAACCTGTGGCTGAGAATGAGCCAACTGTATAGAATTGGGAGTGAAGGAATTTAGAATATGGGCTTTTCATTTGTAAGGGAATTTAGTTTGGAGGAAGTTAAAAAATGAGAAGAGTTTAATACTGTTCAAATTTAGAACATTTTTATGTTGTTGTTTATCTGCTCTTTGCATTGATTTCATGAACATTCATGACGTATACATGAACATAAAATGAATACATTCATTCATTCTAGACATGACTGAGTATAATTAGTAATAGGAAATAGAATGGGGAATACATTTTCTGCTTAGGGTGCTGCATGCAGTTCTGTCTGACTCATGTTGCTAGAGATTTTGTTGGCAAAAAGCGAAATGCCCATTGGCAATTCTGGAGGGAATTAGTGTGGAAGGAAAGCAGGTTTAGGAAAGTGAGAACACAACAGCCCTGTGAGCAAGCAACTTCCTTGCTGAGAGGAACAGCCCACCCTGGCTTACTTCCAAGTTGCTTAAGTCCAGTGGGTTATGACATTGTTTCCCAACCTTCCTTTATATGTATGTGGCCTTCATGTCTGCGTATCACACACACTAATACTGATATAATATTTTTCTTTAAATATTATATATACTTTAAAAATCATTTGCTCAACCTTTTACTTATGATAAACAATGTGTTAAAATCGTACATATTTTTCTGATTACAACATATACTTAAAGTCCTCATGCTACCTAAAATCAACTTACATGCCAGTGGAACACACACTGTAGTATATTAAGAGAAGAAAAAGCTGGCAAATAGCAGGAGGAAAGCTTGTGGGAGGATGAGTGTGATGAACTCACAGAATCAGGCTTCAGAAGGTGGATAATAAGAAACTTCTGTGAACTAAAAGAACATGTTCTAACCCAATGCAAAGAAACTAAGAACCTTGAAAGAAGATTTAACGAAATGCTAACGAGAATGGATAACTTAGAGAAGAATATAAGTGAATTGATGGAGTTGAAAAACACAACACGAGAACTTCGCGAAGCATGCACAAATTTCAACAGCCGAATTGACCAAGCAGAAGAAAGCATATCAGAGGTCGAATATCAACTCAGTGAAATAAAATGAGAAGGCAAGATGACAGAAAAAAGGTTAAAAAGGAATGAACAAAGTCTCCAAGAAATATGGGACTATGTGAAAAGACCTAATCTACGTTTGATAGGTGTACCTGAATGTGATGAAGAGAATGAATCCAAGCTGGAAAATACTCTTCAGGATATTATCCAGGAAAACTTCCCCAACCTAGCAAGGCAGGCCAATATTCAAGTCCAGGAAATACAGAGAA
>PVKP010036795.1:0-22176 GCA_004027715.1 Plecturocebus donacophilus | reverse complement strand
GAACTCACAGAATCAGGCTTCAGAAGGTGGATAATAAGAAACTTCTGTGAGCTAAAAGAACATGTTCTAACCCAATGCAAAGAAACTAAGAACCTTGAAAGAAGATTTAATGAAATGCTAACGAGAATGGACAACTTAGAGAAGAATATAAGTGAATTGATGGAGCTGAAAAACACAACACGAGAACTTCATGAAGCATGCACAAGTTTGAACAGCCAAATTGACCAAGCAGAAGAAAGGATATCAGAGGTCGAAGATCAACTCAATGAAATAAAATGAGAAGGCAAGATGACAGATAAAAGGGTAAAAAGGAATGAACAAAGTCTCCAAGAAATATGAGACTATGTGAAAAGACCTAATCTACGTTTGATAGATGTACCTGAATGTGACAAAGAGAATGAATTCAAGCTGGAAAATACTCTTCAGGATATCATCCAGGAAAACTTCCCCAACCTAGCAAGGCAGGCCAATATTCAAGTCCAGGAAATAAAGAGAACACCACAAAGATATTCCTCAAGAAGAGCAACCCCAAGACACATAATTGTCAGATTCACCAGGGTTGAAATGAAGGAGAAAATGCTAAAGGCAGCCAGAGAGAAGGGTCAGGTTACCCACAAAGGGAAGCCCATCAGACTCACAGCAGATCTCTCAGCAGAAACCCTACAAGCCAGAAGAGAGTGGGGGCCAATATTCAACATCCTTAAAGAAAATAACTTTCAACCTAGAATTTCATATCCAGCCAAACTAAGCTTCATAAGTGAAGGAAAAATAAAATTTTTTGCAAACAAACAAGTATTCAGAGATTACATCACCACCAGGCCTGCTTTACAAGAGCTTCTGAAAGAAGCACTACACATAGATGGGAACAACCAGTATCAGCCATTCCAAAAGCATACCAAAAGATAAAGAGCATCATCATAATGAAGAATCTACATCAACTAATGGACAAAACAGCCAGCTAGCATTACCAGAAGCTGCAATTTTTGTCTATGATAAAACAGACTTTAAAACAACAAAGAACACAAGAAACAAAGAGGGACATTACATGGTGGTGAAAGGATCAATGCAACAAGAAGAGCTAATGATCCTAAATATATACACACCCATTACAGGAGCACCCAGACACATAGGGCAAGTTCTTAATGACTTACAAAGAGACTTAGACTCCCACACAATAATAGTGGGAGACTTTAACACTATACTGTCAATATTACATAGATCAACGAGATAGAAAATCAACAAGGATATCCAGGACTTGAACTCAGACCTGGAACAACTAGACTTAACAAATATTTACAGAACTCTTCTCCCCCAAATCCACAAAACATGCATTGTTCTCAATGTCACATTATACCTATTTTAAAAGTGACCACATAATTGGACGTAAATCACTCCCCAGCAATTGCATAGCATTTCAAAGGTTTAAATAAAATATTAGTTGGCTGCTTATTTGTTATTTTCATCCCCTATTCCTTCCTGTCTCCATTGTTAAGCACAATTATTGGCATAAAAGAGGTTTTTAATACCCATTTTTAGACTGTATTCTAGCCTGGGCAATAAAACAAGAATCCCATTCTCTCTCCCTCTTTCTCTTCCTCTTTCTCTCTTTCATTCTTTTTTTTCCCTTCTTTTGCTGTTTCTTTCTCTCTCCTTTTCTCTCTTTTTCTAAAATCTCTTCCTCTTTCTCTCTTTCATTCTTTTTATTCTAAAAAAAAAAAAAAAAGAGGATCACTTGACCCAAGAGTTTGAGGTAAAGTATTTCTCAGTCAATTTTATATTCTCTATCAGATAAGAACTTATTTATTCTACATTTTTTATGAAAGATCTTTGATGAAATATATTACACATGTGTATGCATGTTTACATACAAAAATGATTAATATTTTTTAGCCTCTTTCTGGACACTTCAAAGACTTTTGCTTAAACCTCCTGAAAATTGTTTCAACATTTTGAAGTGATAGCTTTACTTGTCTCTTTTAGCTCTGTTAGTTTCTAAATGCAAAAATATTATTACATAATATATCAATTGTTTTGAATTAAGTTATTTGGTTTAACTTTTACGGTAATATATGGCACATGAAAATATATAACATAATCATTATATAATAATCTGTCTCAAATTATTTGCTAATCATTACAACTTGAATCTCAATTATTTTTTCTAGATAATTTTGTTTTTCTTGATAAGAATTTTATTTTTTCTGCATGCTTAAATTATAGTTTAGCTTAGTATAGAATTCTTGACTGATAATTTTTAAAATCCACACTTTGAAGATAATATTCTTTTTCTTAATGTTATCTCATGATAAAAAATTCTGCTGTAATTCTGATTGGCATACTTTTGGAGGCACTCAGATTTTTCATTTGATAGATAGCATTTAACTTCTTAAACTTTGAGTTTCTACTGTTTTATAAATATATAATTAAGATTTCATTTTTTAATCCACGGATTTAAATATTTATCTAATTTTAGGAAATTCCCAGCTATCTTCTCATTAAATTTGACCTCTTTTCATTCCTCCATTCTATTTTTCTATTATTCCTCTACCTCCTATTTTGCTAGAACAAATAGATCTGTATTCTAATGTCTCAGCCTACCATGTTACCTTCTTTCAAGTAATTGATGAATTTTGTATGACACTTTGTTTTTTGAGGTTTGTTACGTTATATTTTGGAAATACAATTTTTTTTTTCATTCGTTTTGTTCTCTTCAAATCTGTCTTTCTTGTTTTACAATCTTTATACCTTTCTGGCTTCCATCTTTTATTTTATCTTTTTGAACATTTGGAGCGTACTCAATTTAAGTTTCCTTCAACCTTATTCCATTATCTTTAGTTCCTTGACCAACAGTTCTCCCACTGTGGCTCTGTCAGCAATTTTGGCCAATGGACTTTATAGTGGACATAATTTTGTTCCTTGAATCATCCTCAATGAGATAAATCTGGATTCCTAAAAGTGCGAGAAATTATGGTGCCTACCTTATGGGGTAGTTTTTTATGCTTATACAGTGTCTTTAAAGATATTACCAGTTTTGGACAATCATCATTAGTACTTGCCCTGCAGAGCTGGTATGAATATAGTCCTAACACTACTTTGCTACTTTAGATATTTGTTTACCTTTTTCTTCCTAGAGTGTGGTGCAGGTAGCTTAAATTACGCAGGAACCCTAGCAGCAAGCAGGTGAAGACTATTTCACTGACATTCTAAACATCAGTGACTCAGATGGAGGAGTATACATGGGTTCGAGGGACGTTACTTTTTATTCTCAGCCTTTTGTAGACATTTCAAACCCAAAGATAATTTCTTTATACCAGATCCAAACTCTTATGCCACCAATCCTATGATTTAAACACCTTCAACTTCCTTTTAGGGCCAAAAGCTAAGGATTATTATTTAATCGAGTAATTAATTGCATATAGCTGAACTAAAAGGAAGAATCATTCATCATCTCAATCTGCCAGTTGGACAGAGGAAGGTTCATAAAAATTTACCTTTTATGTTTTATTTTACCTACATCTTTGGATTCAAATAACTACTTGAAAATCTTCCTATTCACAATAACCATATGAATTTCCATAATAATTTTAAACTTTGTATATAATATAGATATATTTTTAGAAAATTATTTTTGTAAAGCTTTTTCTTCCAAAATTCACACAGTATGAAAATGTAAAGTGTTTGACTATGAAGCTGCATGCTGAACACTAAATTCATTCATATTTAATTATAACATGTATCTTAGTTTTGTTTCTAGAATCAATGAGATAGAGTCTTATCATTGTTGAGAACTGGTTCTTGATTTAATGGGCCCATTTAAGACATGAAGATTCTCAGTCTCTTTGCCTCAGGGTCAGCCAGATGCATCACATATATACTGAAACAAAAGAAATATTGGCTTTCTCATAGCAGTTGTGAGGGAGGAATTATAATAAGTGTATATATCAAGAAATAAAGGAGAAAGCCAAGAAAGATGACTTTTACTATAGCTAGCCATCAATTAAATTTTAGTCAGTTTGCAACATACAAGAGTATATTGTACCAAGTGTACATCTCATTTCCTAATGTACCCTTAATCAATAGATTAATAAAGTAAACTAGTTAATTTTGTCTATCTAGTATCATATTGAAAATGGGATAAAACCAAATTAGGAATGTAACATGTCTCACTTTGAACAGAGCTTTTTGCATTTGCAAATTTTAGTTTCATGATTCATGGCAATGACTTCAAGGCACCGATTCTGAAATGAACTGCATATCATTTCTCTTTTGCAACAGTTGAGTAATTAATATGGGATAAAGATGAAAAGAATCATTAAACATAATTCACAGCATAAGAATATAGGAAAGAAATAAGAAATAAATTAACTATACCTAAAACTTTTAAGATTTAGTACTTTCAAAAAAAATTGTTTCATACTGTGTTAACTTTTAAGATTTATTTTTCATTTTATTTATTTTTATATTTATTTTTGAGATAGGGTCTTGTTCTGTTACCCAGGCTGGAGTGCAGTGACACAATCACAGCTCACTGCAGCCGTGACCTCCTGGACTCAATCCTCCTGTCTCAGCCTCCCAAGTAGCTGGGACTACAGGTGTGCAGCACAACACCAGGCTAATTTTTGTATTTTTTTGTAGAGACGGGGGTTTCACCATGTTGCCCAAGCTGGTCTAGAATTCCTGGGCTCAGGCAATCCGTTTTCCTCATCCTTCCAAAGTGCTGAAATTATAGGCATGAACCACTGTGCTCTGCCAGTTTTGAGTTTTAGACTTTGTATTTTCTCTATTGCATATTAAATAACTAATCAGACATTAACTACTTATTATTTGAATTTTCTAAAATGCTTGAGGATTGGATTAAAATCACTAAACCAAGCAATGTAGTCAACAAATAATTTTTGAGGAGCTAAGATGTATGAGGTATCTGGTATTAACTGTACATATACATTTTTAAAAGATAATTTTTATCCTCAAGGAGATTAAGTCTACTAGAAGAAAGCTCTCAGAAGAAGCATTCATTTATAAATACCTAATGTGAATTAAATAATTAAATAATTGTTTACTAGAATAAAAGAAGATATGAGAAAACTAAAAATGGAATAATATGGAAAATGAGAAATCTGTAGGAGCATATAGATGGAAGAGGAATGAAGAAAAGGGAAAGAAACATTACATAATTTAAAAACTGGAAAATAAAACAATAAATCAGAAATGAGAAAAAGAAAATATATAGTAATAAGAAGATAAGAATGGGCAAAATGTTAGCCAGGCTTCTGGAACAGTGATTTATTCATTAAGATCTTAGTTTTACTTATATTTTAAAACTGTATTCTAATATGAAAATATCCCTAGCAAATTCACAAAACATGTTTTACTAATATTTTGATAGAAAAAGTCACTACTATTTTTATTACATTTTTCTATTTGACATTGACAATCTTTGATGTACTTAGCTTTGAGAAATATCAAATTTTTGTCAAATTGTACTGTTTCTTTTGTACTTTATAAATACTTTAAATCTGAAGTTGAACTTTGGGAGTAACATACATATCAAAGAGTCAGTCTTATGTAACAACAAAAGAAAACAAACAAACAAAAAATTCAAGATATCACAACAACCAGATAGAAATATGTGTGTTCCTTTTGTCCTGTTAAAAGTTGTCAGTCATAAATTTTATTTGTCTTGAGAAAATATTGTGTAATCATTCTCTCTCTGAGAATAATGTAAGAGGTGAGCAAAATATTTAATAAAAATCTTTAAAGTATCAAAAATTATCAGGACAGTTAAGAAACTGGGTCAAATTAAAAGATTTAAAAATTTTAAATAAAAAAATAATTTTTAAAAGATTTAAAAATTTAAATTGGGTCAACGTTTAAAGAATATAAGACCTCAGAGATGCAGGACCAGAACTTTAAAATGCTTTTTATGAGGCATGTAATTTCTAGATAATTTTTTAACACAATGTGCTACAAATAATCAAAAGTAACAAAACAAACAAAGAAAGGACTGACATAGCAAAACCTGGAGAGAATTCAAAAACAGACCACCAATTGACTTCAATTTCAGGGTTTTCAGCTACAAGTTAAATGTACATGCACATACACATGTGTGCACACAAACACGTACCAATTTTACCATGGTCAGAGAGAGTTCTAAAAAGCATAACATTTTAGCAGAAAGTAAAAAATCTATAATGTGTAGTGTATTTGAATAAGAGCCAAGTAGAAATTCTTCAAAAAATATACCCATACGTTAACCAGTAACAGCCAAAAACTGACAAAAAAAGAAAAAAGAGAGATACTACTAAAAACTGATAGTAACAGAAAAAAAAAACAACCCACTACTAAGTAATTTTGAAAACAGATTTTATATGTATGAGCTGGTTAGACATCCCTCAAGAAAGAACCAACCAATCGGAAAATAGATCTGTAAGAAGACTCAAATTAGAGAAAAAAGGATAATAAAACCACAAATACAGTAAGAGATTCAAAAATCCGTATCACTGAAGTCTCAAAAAAAAGCAGATAGAAGGAATAGTTTAAAAACAATACTGGAATATAAAATGGCTGAGAATGTTCCATAATCAATTATGTCAACAGTCCAGAGTCAAGAAGCTCACTAAATCTGTAGCACAACAAAGTAAAATACATTTTAAAGACAATTTAGTAGTATTTTCTCCAAATGAACCATGGCATACCATAGAAATTTTATTTCTAGATCTGTACCACAAAAACAAAAATATATGTAAAAATATGTGTAAGAATACTACTCATGGCAGCTTTATTCATTATAGCCCTAAACTGGGAATGACTCATATGTAAATTATAGTACAAGATATGCATTGTCTGTATTTTTCAATGAATGGAAATTAGAAACTCATGCAGCAATGACAAGGAACATGTTAGTGCTACATGCAATAGCGTGAATCTATCTCAAATACATAATGTGTAAAAGAGGACAATAATAAGGAGATGTACCCTACATGGTTTCATTTACATAAATTTTAAAAATATGCTAAACAAATTTGTTGAAAGTCAGAAACATAGTTATATATGAGATATTGTTGGCTGGAAAAAAGGGTGTGAAAAGTTTCTAGAATGCTGTTAATGTTCTATATTGTGATCTGAGAAGTGATTACATAGTTGAAATTGTTTGCAAAAATTGATAAAACTATATACTAAATATGTGTGCATTGCATTATGTGTATGCTGTATTTCATGAAATAAAACCTTGCCATCAAAATTTTTAAAGCTTTTGAGAAGAAACAAATTATAATACATAACATTTTCATCAAAAGTGGGTAGGGAAAGTTTTCTTACCAATGACATATACAGGAAGTAATTGATAAATTTATCTAGATCCAAATTAAGAGCTTTTTTCATCTAAAGAATAGAGTATGAAGAGACAAGTCACAAAACGGGAGACGCACTTGTAACATATATGATTGATGAGCAATTCATATCTAGAATATTTACAGAACTTCTATGTATTTTTAAGGAAAGAAAAACATTTTAAAAATTGTCAAAACTCTTCAACAAGAACCTCAAAACAGAATGAAATTTAAAATAACCACAGCATCATATAAAAAATTGGAAAGTGTTTAATAATCACTTAGAAAATCTGTTAAGTCCATGTGTTAGAAAATTTATGGAGCAATGGGACTCTTTATATGTAACGGGTTTATGTGTACATTTTTACAATCGTTTTGAATACTCTGGTATTATCTGCTGAAGTTGAAGGTGTGCATACCGATGAACAAACAGTTCCACCCTTGAGTGAATTGCAAGTAGGGGCATATCAGGACTCATGCATAGAAATGCTTGTAGCAGGATCATTCATAATTGTCCTAAATTAAAAATAACAATATCTATTTATAGTAGGATGAATAAACTTCGATATATTTATAAAATGCAAGGCTTTACAGTGAAGAAGTTAAACGAACCAAAGCTAAATTCAACATCATGGATACATCTTAAAAAAAAAAACAATACTGAGCCAAAGAAGCACACTAAAAATATATTTAGTAAGTTTTTTTTATTAAAAAGTACATAAAGAGGAAAAGCTCTGCTCTACTGTGATATACACATAGGAGGCAAAACTATAAAGAAAATCATAAAAATGAATACCATAAAAGTCAAGGCAATGTTTAACCTCAAGGGGTTAGGAAGGAAATGTGATTATGAAGGGATACAGGGTTGATAGGAATGTTTCCTAACTTAACCTGGATGTTGGTTGCATAGATGGTCAATGCATGATGCATGATTTTTCATTTCAATGTACATTTATGTCATGTTGACATATCTCCCATCTTATATTTAATAATAAATATTTTTAAAGATATCACTGTCTCATAAACCTGATAAATAGAATGCAAATACTATGAGTGAGTATTAGCATTGCTTCACTAATAAACAAAAATCCAATGAGCAAAAAAGCTCAATTTTCTGCCATTATAACAACTGCAAGAAATTAGTATATAATGAATCAAATTGTATTGTTAAACCCAAAACATTCTGATGCTAAAATCAGCTTGACATAAACAAAAGTTGATTCAGTTTGTTCAGTACTTCAGAGGGAAAGCACAAAGTGACCATTTTTTTTCTCTGTAATACTGTAAGTAGGTTAAGTAAAGATCATGGTTTTTATTGTTATTATATTATTATTTTTGAGATGGAGTTTCACTCTTGTTGTCCAGACTAGAGTGCAGTGGCGTGATCTTGGCTCACTACAACCTTTGCCTCCCAGGTTTAAGCAGTTTTCCTGCCTCTGCTTCCTGAGTACCTGGGATTACAGGCATGCACCACTACACTTGGCTAATTTTTGTATATTTAGTAGAGACGGGATTTCACCACGTTGGCCAGGCTGGTCTGGAACTCGTGGTCTCAAGCGATCCTCCTGCCTTAGTCTCCCAAAGTGCTGAGCCACCATGCTTGGCCTAAAATTGTGGGGTTTTTTTGTTTGTTTTTTGTTTTTGCTGAATATGGAATAGAGATAAAGTGTATCTATTTGTAAAAGAAAGCTAGACATGTAAAGCAGAATTAATTCATGAGAGAAAATATTTATTCTGCTCTCAAGTCTTTCCAAAGTTATTTATTGTATTCATTTAAACTCAATTTCTAGTTTTTTAGTTACCCAAATACTATTGCATTAAGTGCATTAGAGGAGAGCATTGTACCTAGCAGATATGTGAGAAATAGTTTGACTTGTTAACCATTAAAAAATGTCCAAATATCAGAATTTATTTCATTTTCAATTTTTTAGAAATCCTAATTTTATATGAAAAAAATTAAGCTGATTTGTAAGTCATGTATATCAGCTTATTTTCTAGAACTGTTGCTATGTAATAGAAATTAGGACTATATAATTAGAACTATATAATGGAAATATTTACAGAAGACTATATCTGCCAACATGAGATACTCTACCATCATAATTTCTATCAATGACTCTAGTTCTACCATCATGTGCATTATAAATAGTGCAAAATTTCCAGAAATTTCCATTTAGAGATGTAAGAAATCAACATGCTGGGGAAATGAATGTCAAACTCTGAAGTAGACATATTTCTATTTATATAAATTTTAAATGACCTTTCTTTAACTAAAGGTTAAATTGGACTGAAACTCTGAAGATAAAATTTCTTATTATTATTATCATTAAATTATCATTTTGTGACTCTTACTATTCAACTAATACTACAGCTGATAATATAATGATAAGCACATTTCTTTTTTATGTTAACCAGTGTTTCTTTTGAGATTCTTGTTAAGGCTTTGTTTGCAACTCTCGGTGATTTATGTGGGACATAATAAAACCAACTTCCACATAGGCTAATTTGAGACTTGGCATCAGAGTCTCTCTGAATAATCTGGAAGCTTTTTTATAGTAGTGAATTGATCACTTGGGGTGAGAGGATTGAAGCAGGCAAGTGTCTGGGTCATATGTGCTCAGCCATGTCTTACATAGGTGTTTGGATTTGTATAGCTCTGGTTAGTCTGTGATGTGTTTTAATTTAGAGACATAAATGCTGGCCAGAATTCTGTGCTTTAATTAGTGTCAAGGGATTGATTGCAGTGTATTGATCCATAACTGAAAATTTTATCCATGGAGCCACAAGTCCAGTGAGCTAAGTTACATTTTTAGTTCCATTCTGATTATAGTCTATTATCAGGACAATGTATAATTTGCATGTTTTTCATTTGAGGGTAATGATACATAGCCATTGATAATCCATGTTCCTCTTCTTTTCACCCCATTAAGCTACAAGTTTGGATAAACAAGTGTACTTAATTTTAATTTCATGTATTTTTTGATGGCACTCCTGAGAATAAAGAGGCAGCTTTCATAAGATAATGGGCTAACATAAAATCAATTTTTGGATACTTTTTTATACAAACTCAATACACTTAACTAGCAAATAGTATCTGCTTTTTTCTTTGAAAGATAATGATGCTCCATTTTCCCCCTCAGCATCATTGCCTAGATCACCCTACTCCAAAAAATGAAACTCACTTTCAATCTATCACCATCTTTCACTCTTTATCGAATCCCCATCTACTTTCTACATGTGGTTTCATGGTTTCTCTATATTGTTGGAGAGGTAAGCATTGGCATTGAGCCTTTTCACTTTTTACTTTCTGTATACATTTCAATGGAGTTTGTGCCAATGTTACATCTTTTAGTCCTATTTAAGCAGTAGTCAGTCATATGCTTTTGTACTTTTTGTGGTTTGAGAAAACTGTTAGGAAACATTTAGGACTAACATAAGCAAAGTATTAGAGAATCCTGACTCAAAGCCTGTGACACGCTGATAAGCAGTATTTTCAAATTTAAGACATGGAGTTATGCTGCTGTCAGCCAAAGGACTCAAAGAATTGCCAGCAGCCACCAGAAGCTAGGAGAGAACTTGGAACAGATTTTCCCTCTGAGCCTCCAAGAAAGAACCAACACTGAAAACACTTTAATTTTGGATCCTGGAGTCCTGAACTGTGAGAGAATGGAGTTTTCTTGTTTTAAACCACCCACATTATGGTACATTGTATGGCAGTCCTAGGAAACTAATATAAACCCCAAACAAAACAAGCTAAACAAGAAAAACCTGGCTCTAATTACATATTGAGAGACAGTTTCAATGTAGATCCATCTGAAAGGATTTTCATAGGTAATCTATTTGGGTAATACTATTTATATGAGATCTTGTTTGATATTAACATCTAACTCATTGTGATTATTGGAGCCTCTTTATTTTTGAAAGACTAATCACATGGTTATAATATTGATAGTTGAGTTTATATAATAACTATGTAACATTTTATACACTTTTATATGTAGGCAATAGAAAGTAGTGGTTAAATGCTGGGGTTTCTGAGTTAGAAAATACCCAAATATTCAGAACCAGCTCCTATATCATTAAAACTGACATGGTCAAAATTTTAAAATCCTGATAATATGAAATATTGACAACATATACAAAAACCAGAGGCAAAAAGAACAATTAAGAAGTTATTAGGACAAGAAAGAACTAAGTAGCACTAGAGCTAAAAGAATGGCCACAAGTAAAAAAATAAAATAAAAAAATAATTTAGGAGAAAAAAAGCAACATGACTAAATGATAAAATAGAGAAACAGAAAGAGTAGGGTACAGGAATATGTAGAGGTATGAGTAAAAGGAAGATAATGGAGACCTAAGGTTTTTAGTGAGATGAGTAAGATATTAGCCAGGCGGGAGAACAATTATATATGCATTTTTGAAATTTAAAGAAGTGGTCTAGGCCAGAAGGAGTGATGTGAGAGTGTGTAATCATGACCTTGTATGAGAATTCAGCCAGACAAAATACACTGAGTGGTAGAGAAAGAATTTAATAATGAAATAATGTAGAATACGAAGTGATAATATTTTTTGAAGAAATAAGATATATTGGTACACTTTCAAAGAACCAGCACATTGAGCTCACATCTTTTGAGATATGATAATACACAACTTTTGTTTTCTACTCTAATTTCTTCAAAATATATCACTGAAGACTACATTCTGCAGTTTCTAAATGAGAGCTCAAGCAGACATGCAACTCTTCTGCTCTGTTTCCTATATGATGAATATTTTCTTGTAATAAGTGTTATTGTAAACAGTTCCCATAAGGGTATAATAATGTTCAGAGAACGATGTTAAATTATTAAGCAGAATTGGAATTAAAGTTAATTTAACCCCACCCGGGTCTCTTTATTCTTGTAGCAAGCTGAAGGACAGAATGAGAAAAGCAGGGAAGTGGTGTGTTTCTCTTCTATCTTTGTCTGGAATTTTTCTTCATCTTTAGTTTTCAGCAGTTTAACTCTGAAAGGTCTATGTGTAGGTTCTTTGTATATGTTCTTATGTATGGGTTCACGTGACTTTTCTCATCAGTAGGTTAATATTTTCATGAGAAATTCCCAACTATTATTAGTTCAGAGACTGCATCCTCTTGACTCTCCCTGTCCTATTTTTCGGAGATTTTAATTGGAAATATTCAAAGCTTTCATGACTCTTTATTTTTCTTTTAGAAACTTTTCCTAATATCATTTACAATTTTTATGATTTTATCATTTTTGTTTATGCTTTAGGTTGCCTATTTTTTACTGAATTGTTTTCCTGTTCACTGATCCTGTCTTTTACTGTGCCTTATCTGTCTTCAACTGATACTTTGAAATGTTAGCATCTTTTACTCTATTAGTTATAAATTTAATCTTCGTATTTTCTGTAAATTCAATGAAAACTCTGCTCTGCTTCTTAGGGGACTTAAACTTAGCTCTTTAGTTTCCTGCCCAAAGAATATTCAGATTTCAGCAACTGTGTTAGGGGAGCGTGTGTTTAGGGCTTCTCTTGTTTCCAATTTTGTCTCTCAGTGGCCTTTTTCAGGGAAAAGTTTATATCATAGTCTTATATTCACACCTGAAAAATTCAAATTCTCTTAGGGAAAATTCAGTCTCAGATGAAGACATCACTTTTCTGTGGGTTTTTACCCTTTGTAATTTTTATCTTGTTAGTCCAAGGCATTTCAGCAGTTTTCTGATACCTTTAAATATGTACTTATTTTTTCTTATTTAATATAACTTTTCTAGATTTTTTTTTCAAGGAAATTTTGGTCTTCCATAAGTCATTCCATTTTGCCTATCAGTGAAAGTCCCAAGAGGTTCTTTTGTGGAAATATTGTATTCATTATGGGCCCCTCCTAATGCAGTTCTCTTGTCTCAAAGGGATGCTTCTCCATTTTTGAAGACTACTTGCAAACTCAAGTCTCTTCTCACTCAGGAGTCACTCTAGTTGTAGATGCTGAGTCTCTCCTATCTTCCTGGCATTCTCTTAAATTGAAATCTAAGATGATACTATAATAAGTTTGTTTACCTCATAGCTTTTATCTGTTTTGCAGGACATACTTACACATTGCTGGCACCAGCAATGGAGAAGATCAGGAAAGACTTACCACAGTTGTGGTTAGGAATAGGAGAAGATGCTAAATTGGAATACATAAAAGGATAACCAGATGGTAATTAGAGTCCATCTGGAGTTGTGGACCATAATTTGGTTTCAGTTTTCATGGAAGTATATTCCTCAAACAATCTCAGTAAACCTAAAAATGAAAAACTATTTTACTAAACGAATCTTGGCATTAATTATTAAAAACCAGTTTGGAGAGTATATAATAGCTTTTATGATTGAGTAACCGTCACATAGTCTTGTGAAATAGGTAGTCTAAGTCAATCAGTCTAAGTCATAATGATGTTTTCAACTTTGTCAGTGCTTAGTTTAAGGATGGACACGTTTGACAAATTTGGATCATGAAATGCAACTAAATATTTGCTTTGGACCTTTGATAAAGCTAATCCAGTCTTTTCCATTTGAAGTGAACACGGATGCTGGGTATCACAGTTTCTGCTAACAGGCATCTCATGTTGATGAGAACTGGTCATATGATGAATGTGATCTTCAGTGGCAGAGAAGGGGCACAGGATTAACCTTAGCCCTCCATAAGATGTTTTGGGAGCTAAATCAAACATTCCAGGAGGCTAGCCTCAATCTGGACTACCTACAATGTGGGTTCATGTATTTTATTTTTAAATACTATTTAAGCTGAAGTTTCTATTTTTCATATCTAAAATAATTGTATGCAATGCAGGATAGGTACCTGGAAATATTCTTTACATACATTTTACAGTGTAAAGGGCAAAAAATTTAAAAGCTTGTGAAGAAAGAGGTTTAATTATTGAAGATTGGATCAAAATTACGTTTATGTATGTTAATTACATTTGCATGTTATCATCATTATTTAATCACTTTATCTGTAAATGATGACCTCTTCCCAAACTGAAAATTCTAAAGGAGTTACCGGAATTATAAAATCTGTGGACTTCAAAGCATCTGAGTATAAAATGAAAGACTCAATTGTACAAATTCACATTTGACTAAAGGTAGTCCTTATGATATATATAAATCATGAAAATGGTGGAATTGAACGAATCCTACAAATTAAAGCATTTAAAAAATTCGGAAAATATATCTCATAATATGGTAAATGGTATGCATTAGCTTCTTTCCTATTTTTAGCATTGCTATCTAGTAGAAATTCACCAAATAAAGCATTTGGTCTGACTATATTGCTTTGAATCATTGCGATGACTCTGGATTTTATAAATGAATTACAAATTATAGGAGAGGTTTTACATTCTGTGTTTTACTTTTTTTTTCCTCTCTCTTGACTTGTAAGCAATCTTCCTAGCCTACCTCATTACATTATGCTCGGAGTACATTATTCTCACCACTTTTAAAAATAAACACCTGCCAGAGTTCTCACACTTATTGTAGCTAAAGAAACTTTTCTGAAATTGTCCTTTTAAACACCTCTTATTCCTGGGAATAATTACAAGAAAAGAAAATTGAACCTAAAGCTAAATTCTGTTTTTGTATTTTAATACAATAATAACTAAGTACTCTAACATAAGTGTCCTTTCAGTCATTCTTAAATATATGCTAAATATTATACTGGCGTAGGTTATTTAGAAGCCAAATTCTTCATTCTTCCTAAATATGTGCATGGGCTAGAAACACATTAATTAATTTCAGAACTCATTATAATGTTTGTTTAGTGAATGGAAAGGTGGAATCTCACACAAACACAGTTTTACCAATCAAAAAAATTAGCATTAATATCATTTCTTCCAAAATCATATGATGCTCTTACATTCTGGGAAATTATTTAGGCTTGACAGCAAGAAAACACTTTTAAATTGGAAGAGCCTTTAGTTTTCAAAGTTTTCTCCCAATTTTTATTTTTCTTTTAAATTATTTGGTCAGTAATGTTCCACTCAAGTACACTCTTCATAGCTTTTGCACACCATTCCCCATGTACTCATTTCCCACTTGAGTGCTATCTAGAAAATGTTTATCTACCTCCACCTATAAAAAATAATTATTTCTTCCTAATTGATACAAATTATTAGGCTGAGCTATATGAAATTGCCAACATTCAACCATTTTGATCTACAAAACCAGCTTTCTCAGATGGTACAAGCTAGTATTATCAAAATGTTGAAAATTTCTTCATATCAGAAAAAGATACTCTAATACGATCAATAATAAAAATTAGTGTTTTTTTCTTGATTTGTAATGTTTTTGAGATTTTAGTTTCTTGGATTTCAATTTACCTACTAGATGGTGTAAATAATCATTACTTTATTTTTGCCTAATATTATTTCCCCTATTGCTAATTTCAGGGACAATTTTATTATGTATTGTTAGAAAAATAGTATTACAGGACTAAAGGGTCTAAGTATAGGGGTTTCAGTGTACATGTATCTGGCAGAAACTGGGGGAGCAAAAATAGGTAAACTAGAGCTAGGGTACTGGAAAAAGAGTTTCTATTGCTGTCAGCGGAAGCATAGGCTGAGGCAGGTGGGAAGGAAGCCACCAACCACAGAGGCTTTTGACAAGCCTCTTTCTTTTCCCCAGAACTACAAGTCATAGAGGACACCAAGCATCATGCTTCATCAGCATTGGACCAGCCCTGCCTTAGTGTTTATCACTTCACTTCCACTTTCCAATTTCATTCGAATTCCTATTATTGAGAAACTCAAACTTGTACTAAAACAAGGAAGAGGACTCCAAGGAATGTGTGTTCATTAAGTGATCAAAGGTTTTTGTCTCCAAGAAAATATCATTTTTCCCCAGAAAACCTAATGATGTAAGCTTAACACTGAGATATATCACACCCATAATCACACAAACACACAAACACAGGTGCACAAACTCAACTCAAAGACCTTGCCAATAAAACTAAGTGAAAAAGCTTTTTCTGGATATTTAGAACATATTGACACTTTGTAGGTCACAGGCATAATTAGTAAGGTAACTGGTAGGAGTTAGAGTGCAAATCAACCCTAATAACAACACTCCTTTCATACTCTGAAAGAAAGGTGGTCGTCTTAATCAGCTTCTATGTGAGTAATTAATCTTACATCTATCTGATCACTTCTGAGGCCCTCTGGTCCTATTTGACTAATACTCATGCATTAAAGTTGCTACCCACTAGACCTCCAAATCACCTAATAATCATTAATATAAGTAAATACTAACGACTATGAAACTGCAAGAAAAACATTTTACCCCATGTGAAATCTCTTCCCAAAGAGACAAGCTATCATTTGGATAAAACTACTTTCAGTTTGGAATGTTCTGATGTTTTCCTCATGATTAGATAGGGATAATATATATTTGAATACAATAGAGAAAAATAAGGTTTAAGATGGTCACTCAATTGGGTTATTATTATTATTTTGCTGTTTACTTCTAGGAGTTCATTATATATTTTGGATATTATCTCTTTATCAGATATATATTTTGCAAATACTTCATCTCATTCTGTAGCCTGCCTTTCCATTCTGTTTGCTTTGCTGTACAGAAGCTTTTTAGTTTGAGGAAGTCCCCTTGTCTATTTTTGCTTTCATTGCTTGTGCCTCTGGTGTTTTATCCAATAAATCATTGCCAAGGAAAATGTCAAGAAGATTTTTCAATGTTTTCTTCCAGAAGTTTGTTTGATTGTTTCAAGTCTTAGGTTTAAGCCTTTAATCCATTTTGAGTTGATTTTACTTAGGATGGAAGATAAGGGTTCAATTTCTTTATTTTGCCTGTGGATATCTGATTTTCCCAACATCGTTTGATAAAGAAACCATCATTTCCTCCATTGTCATTCTTGACACACTTATCTAAGTTAATCATATATGAGTGGTTTAATTTCTGGGCTCTCTATTGTGTTCCAGTGGTCTATATGTCTGTTTAACACCAATAGCATACTGTCATAATTACTGTAGCTTTGTGACAAGTAACCTCATTAAAAATTGGACAAGGAACTGAATAGACATTCCTCCAAAGAAGAAATATAAATTACCAACAGATATACTTGGTCAACATCATTAATAGTGCACAAGATCACTAATCATCTACAAAATGCAAATCAAAACTGCAATGAAATATCACCACATATGTATTAAGATGGCTATTATAAAAAAACACAAATGTTGATGAGGATGTGGAGAAAGGGTATCCTTGTATACTTTTGGTGAAAATATAAATTGGCGCAGTCATTGTGGAAAATGGTATAGAGTTGATAGAACTACCATATAACAGTTTCACTTCTGGGTATATATCCGAAGAAATTGACGTCATGATTTTGAAGAGATATCTGCACTCCCATGCTTATTGCAGCCTTGTTCACAATAGCCCAGACATAGAAGCAACCTAAATACCTATCAACAGATGAATGGATAAATAAAATATGGCATATACATATAATGGAATAGTATTTAGCCTGGAAAAGGAAGAAAAATCTATCATTTGTGATAACATGGATGAATCTAGGAAACATTAGGCTAAGTGAAATAAGTCAGGCACAGAAAAGCAAATGCTACATGCTATCATCATATGACAAATCTAAAAATAGTTTAACTCACATAAACAGAGAGTTAAATAGTGGTCACTATTTAACCACTGCTAAATAGTGAGGAAAGGGGAAACAGAAGTTTTTATCAAAAGGTATGAAGTTTCAGTTATATAAGGTGAATAAGTCCTAGAGAACTACTGTACAATGCAGAACCTATTGGTAACAATACTGTATTGTATATTTAAAAATTTACTAAGAGAGCAGATCTTATACCAAATGTTCTTATCACAAAAAATAATACTAATAAATAAGAAAGCAGAAGGAAACCTCTGGAGGTGATGGATAGGATTATGGCATAGATTGTGGTGATGGCTTCCTGGGTATATACAAACTCCTAAAGTTGTATACATTAAATATGTATGGGTTATTGTAGGTTAATCATAGCTAAATAAGGTGATTTAAAAATTATCAATAAAAATGATTTAAATCTAGGAAACAAAAGTAAATAAAGGAATGACAGATTCAATAATATCAATGTAGATTCTAAACAGTAGATTATCAAATATTTTTATAATTTCAGTCCATAATAATGAAGATATTTTACATTGTCATTACAATATATATACATATGTTACTGAAAAAAATCTAGTAATTTTATTTTAAAAAAGTATTGCTTGTAATCTACTAAATTCATTTTTCAATCCTGCCATGACTTGCAATTTTAATAATCTAGTCTAATTTAGTCCATATCACAGATGAAATCAAATAGTCCTTTCTCCCCTCTTCAGCTTTGGAGAGCATTTGATTGAATAACCTCAAAGATAGGGAGGGAAACTGAGAAATAATATTTTGACAGAAGATACAATCCTTATCATTATAATGTCTCCTAAGAATTTATTTACATGGGCTGGAAACACTAAAGGCTAAGTGTGAAAAAAAAAAAGTGCATATTTTTGTAATTTTCATAATGGCCATTACAGTTAAATTAGATGAATCAAGAATAAAGAAGTTAATTGCATGGATAAAGGTTGTAAAGTAAGTTAGCAGTAAAAAGGGGAATAAAAACCAAGCATCTGTCCCCTACAGTCAGTTTTACATACGTCCTACAAGTAGTTGATTTAGCAGTAAATTGCATTTCCTCTAACACTTGTTATTACCTAGAGTTGCTTTTCACTATAAAAGAGAAAATGAATGTAGAAAATTTAAAGCTATGTACGAATGATTCTGGTTCTCAATTTCACTTCTCCATTGAATATAAAATTTTCAAGTACCATCTAAAAATGTCCTCTGTTTCAAGTGACTTGCATTATAGCAGTCCCCATGGCACATTCACACACTTGAACTGAAAGGTAATATTACAGAGATCATTTCCAAATGGAGATAAAAATAAGAGAAGAATCATCCTAAATCCCATTTGGAAATGTGGCTCAAAAGCATGTTTACTTGTTACTTCTGTTTGCTTAAAGAGGAGGACATACATCTAGGGAGCAATTTCAGAAAGGACAAATCTGTCAGGGGTCTGTCAAGTGACTGGAGTATGGTCTAGGCATGTCAGAAATTCTAATATAGGTATTTGGAGAATCTTATGAATTCAGTTCTTGTTTAGGAGCCTAAAGAGTAATTCATTAGCAGCATTATTTTTTTTTTGCCAGAAGAAAGATGTGGGATCAGTTCCCAGTGTCAGTTGCTACCTCTTCAGGCTATTTGGCACACATATGTAGTAGATGTTGCCTGAAAAAAAGAGTTAGAGGCCAAGAAATATGACATGTTGCTCATCAACAAGTCTTCTAGCCAAGAAATAAGCAGCACGTTGATGGGCCCTCAGATATTTGCTATCCATGATATGTTGCACTGTTATGGCGCATATGTATGCATGAAGAAGAAGGGGTAAAATTAAATGTCGGAAATAGGTGGGCACAAATGCCCTTTATACTTGGCCAGCTCTATGTAAACATTAAGGTGATTTACCTTGTCTAAATGCAGATGAAAAATGATTATAGCCATTTTGAGTCAATAAATTATTGGCTCTATTCAAAGGAATAAAGTCTTAATATAAAACAAATTGTTTTGCTGACTTTCACTTACCTGATTCTAATAGGATTTTGTTTTGCTTATTACACTTTCTTATTTTAAATCTACAATGTCAGTAACTTTGTTTGTGACTCACTGCTCCTTCTAATGGTAATAACTCTTTAATTAGTCAACATATCTCTTGGTGACACTTTTTTTCAAGTTAAAACAAGTTTGATAGAAGAAAGGTAGAACTGGAGTATTTAAATGAATTTGAATTATAGGTATTAACACTATAAAAGTCCAGGGAGAAAACAGCACAAAAGGATAAAGGACATTTTTGATAAGGGATGATAAGCCTTCTGACACTTGGTTAACATTGTGCTGAAGTAAGTGGTTTATAAACTTGATTCAAGTAACTGATAAAGGAACACACTAAGTCGTGTGCAAAACTTTTGTCTAAATATGTATTTGTGCAATGGCTTAATAATTAAAGGACCCATAGTTTTCATAATGTTTTAAAGCAATCTCAAGTGGATTTGTGATCAAAAGTACTCAAAAATCTCTACTTCCTCCAAAGAGTAGGGAGTAAAGGCTCAGAAAAATCTTGCCAAACTTTAAAAAAAACTAGATAATATATACTTCATAAAAATGTTTCAGAGAATTAAAAAGGAAAGAAATATATCCAACTTATTTTGGGTGCCATTTTACACTTGATATTATAACTAGACAATATAGAGATGAAATGATAATTATAGATTACTTCTTTGGATTTAACATATAAAATGAAAATTTTCTGCATAGAACTCAACAGTATATAAATCAGTCTAACCTTAATGACTGTTAATAGGTAAAACATAGTCTCAGAGACTTAACACAATAGAGATTTTTTTTCTTACCCAGATAACGGTAGTGATAGGGATGGAAAGCTGAATGTTAGGCATCAAGCAGTGACTAAAGGACCCAGTTAACTTCTCTCAAGGTCATAGGGGTTGTGACTTCCAGCCAACAAATGGGAGAAAAATGATACTGTAATTCAGTAGGGAGAAAGGAAACATTGTTTAGTGGATAGTGCTATGACAATTGTTTATTAATATCAAAAAATTAAATTAACTTAAATACCTACATATTACCTATAGCATATTTAATTACTATGAGAATATTGATATTTGAATTAGAATCCAGCTTCTTAAGGCCTGGATAAGGAAATTAAGTGGAAGAATCACTTCCATCTGTATTCTATTGGTCAAGCTGTCACAGAACCCAGAATGTCTAAAATAAAAATATATGATGACAAAGAAAGTAAATTATATTGACAGACAATTATAAAATGTGTATAATACATTTTATGTAATAATGCATTTGCTTTCTAAAAGCAATTAAATCAACAGATCTAGTGCCAGATGTAATAACTTTCATAACTTCAAAGTAGTGATTAGTGTGAATCCTTTGAAATTTCTGAATCAACTTTGTTGTGATATAAGATTATCTACTGTTTCTACTAGTAACAAAGTAGTAACAGATGCTCTTAATGCTCTTTTTTGCCTGTATACTTAGTTGAAAGAATTACTAAATTTCAGAAAGTTTATAGAAAATATTTTTTTCCATGCAGGTACTTTGTAGTTATGTATTTATAGATATCAGTGGACCCCTGCTGAAGCCTGGTTTTTATTTGCCTGCTATCACTTTCATGTCTTTGACAGGTTCATTATCTTTTTTTTTCTTTTCCTTCTTTGACCAAATCTACATCTTTCAACAGATTATCTTTTTGTTCTGTAGTTGCGATCTAAGTTTAAGTCTAAGCTGTGTTTACTCTCTTGGAAACTGGTAAGAATTGCTCATTGGGGATATCATTTTATCAAAGAACTTTCAGAGCGATAAAGAAAATAATCTTCAGGCAGAGAAGACAGCCAACCCAATTCTGCTAAATAACAACTCAGCTACATAACAAATTTTTAATAGTGATTAAGATGAAGTGACTTTTGAGGATATGCTATTTGCAAGTAAATTTTATTTTTCCCTGTTCTAGAAGGCACCATTGCTTTTTTTTTTTTTTTTTTTTTTTTTAGAAAAAGAGAGAAGGAGAAAGAAAGAAACAGCAAAAGAAAGAAAAAAGAATGAAAGAGAAAGAAAGAGGAAGAGATTTTAGAAAAAGAAAAGGAGAAGGAAAGAAACAGCAAAAGAAAAAATAAGAAAGAAAGAGAAAGAAAGAGGAAGAGATTTTAGAAAAAGAAAAGGAGAAAGAAAGAAACAGCAAAAGAA
>PVKP010036794.1:0-22181 GCA_004027715.1 Plecturocebus donacophilus | reverse complement strand
AATTCTCCTGCCTCAGCCTCCCGAGTAGCTGGGACTACAGGCACGCACCACCACGTCCGGCTAATTTTTTGTACTTTAGTAGAGACGGGGTTTCACCGTGTTGGCCAGGATGGTCTCGATCTCTTGACCTCGTGATCCACCCGCCTCGGCCTCCCAAAGTGCTGGGATTACAGGCGTGAGCCACCGCGCCCGGCTATTTTGTATTTTCACTAGAGACGGAGTTTCACCATGTTGGCCAGGCTGGTCTCAAACTCCTGACCTCAGGTGGTCTACCCACTTTGGCCTCCCAAAATTCTGGGGTTACAGGCATGAGCCACCGTGCCTAGCACCATGACTTTTGATATATTTTATTTTCATTATCATACAGTTCTAATTTATTTATTTATCTATTTTTTTTTTTTGAGACGGAGTTTCGCTCTTGTTACCCAGGCTGGCGTGCAATGGCGCAATCTCGCCTCACTGCAACCTCTGCCTCCTGGGTTCAAGCAATTCTCCTGCCTCAGCCTCCCGAGTACCTGGGACTACAAGCGTGTGCCACCATGCCCAGCTAATTTTTTTTGTATTTTTAGTAGAGACGGGGTTTTACCATGTTGACCAGGATGGTCTTGATCTTGACCTCGTGATCCACCCGCCTCGGCCTCCCAATGTGCTGGGATTATAGGTATGAGCCACTGCGCCTGGCATATTTTTTAAATTAAAAAAAAATTTATTGAGACAAGAGCTCACTCTTTCACCTAGGCTGGAGTGCAGTGACTCACTGCAACCACCACCTCCTGGGTTCAAGTGATCCTCCCCCCTCAGACTCTCAAGTAGCTGGAACTACAAGCATGTGCCACCACACCCAACTAATTTTGTATTGTTCACAGAGGTAGGGTTTTGCCATGTTGCCCAGGATGATCTCGGACTTCTGGGATAAAGTAATCCATTTGCCTTGGCCTCCCAAAATTGCTGAAATTACAGATGTGAGCCACTGTGCCTGATTCTGATTTAAAAAAAAATTATGGCCAGGTGTGGTGGCTCACGCCTGTAATCCCAGTACTTTGGGAGACTGAGGTGTGTGGATCACTTGAGGTCAGAAGTTTTGAGACTAGCCTGGTTAACATGGTAAAACCCCGTTTCTACTAAAAATACAAAAATTAGTTGGGTATAGTGGTGTGCACATGTAATCCCAGCTACTCGGGAGGCTGAGGCAGGAGAATCGCTTGAACACAGGAGGTGGAGGTTGCAGTGAGCCAAGATCTCGCCACTGCACTCCAGCCTGGGTGACCGAGCGAGACTCTGTCTCAAAAAAAAACAAAATAAAAAAAATGATTATAATTAATTTAACCCATGATTTATCAGGTTGTGTTTCTACATTTCTAAGCATATAGATTTTTTCATTTAACTGCTTGTTAATGTCTTTTAAAAAAATTGTTCTGAATGTTTTCACCTTAAATAATATTTCCTGTTCTACAATTTTGTATAAATTGATACATAAGTCTCAGATTCACAGTCTCAAGCAATCCTCCCACTTTGGCCTCCCAAAGCACTGGGATTACAGGTGTGAGCCACCGTGCATCGCTGTATTTTATGTATTTTGAAAATTCAGCTTCTTCCATTCAGCATTATGAATGTGAAATTTCTTCATGTTGTTGATTTTAAAAATAATTCGCTGGGCGTGGTGGCTCACGCCTGTAATCCAAGCACTTTGGAGGCCAAGGCAGGCGCATCACCTGAGGTCGGGAGTTCAAGACCAGCCCGACCAACATGGTGAAACCCCGTCTTTAAATAAATAAATTAATTAATTAAAAGTAATTCTTGCCTCTGTTACTATTTTATCTCATGAACATATCAATTTGTTTATTGTCTGTGGACGGACATTTGAGTTGTTTCCAGTGCTTGCCTATTTGTTGATAAAATGACTACCAACGTTTTCTACAAGTTTTTCTGTTGAATATTTTCATTCCTTCTGGATAAAGTGAAACTGTCAGGATGAAGGACAGGTGTATCTTTTTTTTTTTTTTTTTTGAGCTGTGGCCCAGGCTGGAGTGCAGTGATGCAAACATGGCTCACTATAGCCTCAACCTCCTGGGTTCAAGCAATCCTCCTGCCTCAGCTGGGACTACGGGCAGGTGCCACCATGCCCAGCTTTTATTGACTGATTGGCAGAGATGAGGTCTCACCACATTGCCCAGGCTGGTTTTGAGTTCTTGGCCTCAAGCAATCCTCCTGCCATGGCCTCCCATGGTGCTGGGATTCCAGGCACAAGCCTGTGCACTCAGCCTAGACAGGTATATCTTTAATCTCACAGGAATTGACAAAAGTCTTCCAAAGTGGTATTATGATTTTATATTCGCAACAGCATTAAAAAAGTTCCGGTTGTTCATGTGCCAACATTTGGTGCTGTCATCTTTTGAACTGACCATGCTACTGAATATATAACAGCATCTCATTGTCATTTTTATTTTTATTTATTTGAGACTGAGTCTCACTGTGTTGCCCAGGCTGGAGTGCAGTGGGCACAATCTTGGCTCACTGCAACCTCCACCTCCCGAGTTCAAGCAGTTCTCCTGCCTCAGCCTCCTGAGTAGCTGGGACTACAGGCATGCACTGCCACATCCAGCTAATATTTGTATTTTAAGTAGAGACGAGGTTTCACCATGTTGGCCAGGCTGGTCTCAATCTCCCAACCTTGTGATCTGCCTGCCTTGGCCTCCCAAAGTGCTGGAATTACAGGTGTGAACCATCGCGCCCAGCCTATTCTTTTATTTTTGAGATGAGATCTGGCTCTATTGCCCAGGCTGGAGTACAGTGGCATGATCTCAGCTCACTACAACCTCCATCTCCTGGCCTCTGGTGATTCTTCCACTTTAGCCTCCGAAGTAGCTGGAACTACAGGTGCGCACCACCATGCCTGGCTAATTTTTCCTATTTTTTGTCGAGACCAGGTTTTCACCATATTGCCCAGTCTGGTCTTAAACTTGTGAGCTCAAGCAATCCACCCAACTAGGCCTCCCAAAGTGCTAGGATTACAAGTGAGAGCCACTGTGCCCAGCCAACCACCATGCCTGGCCTGTAATTAAATTTGCAATTGTATTATTCATATTGGCTATTCATATATCATCCTTTGTGAAGTACCTGTTCAAGATTTTTGTTCATTTTTAAATTATTGTAGTACTTCTTTATAGACTCCAAAGATCCCTTTTTCAGACATATAACTTGTGAATGTTTTCTCCCAGTTTGAGGTTTGGCTCTTTTATTTTCTTCCAAAGGTAGAATGTAGCAGCATGGTCGTGGATCACTGTAGCCTTGAACTCCTGGGCTCAGGCAGTCTTCAGTCTCAGCCTGCTGAGTTGCTAGAACTACAGGCATAAACCACCACGCCCAGCTCATTTATTTTTATTTTTTTGTAGAGATAAGGCAGGGGAGAGGGAAAGTCTCACTAAGTTGCTCAGGCTGGTCTCAAATTTCCGGTCTCAAGCGATCTGCCTGCCTTGGCCCTATGAAGTGCTGGGATCACAGGTGTGAGCCACCATGCCCAACCCTCTTCATTTTCTTAATGGATCAAGAATTTACTCAAAGTCAATAAACATGTTATCAGAAAAAGGATTCAAATCTTATGTGTGATTCGTCTTCCTATTCATAGCCTGCATCCTCAAACCACTCTTACATGGTTATGTTTAAGTGGGGAGAATAGATGGAAACTCCCAGGAAAGATCCTTCAATCTAGTTTTGTGGCTAAAAGCAGTAAAAAGAGGTTGAGGAATCTACTTGTAAATGCAGGAAGCCTAAAGGCTGACAACTAAGAAGAAAACTGAAGAACTAAAAAGCACTGTAAAACCTCAGATGCAAACAAGTCTTGGATGATACTCATAGGAGCAAAAAATACCTAATTCAGCACATTAAATATGCTAAGGGCCTAACTGAAAATCCAGTCTCTAATCGGCCTGAGCTATTAACATTATATTCAGATAAGTATTATTAAAAACATGGACAAATACGTAGTATTTAACAAAAACTGGTTAAATGTGTGTTAAGTGAGTGTATTTCCCATTAGAGTCAGCTATATAGTTTGTGGCACTTTGTCCTCCAAAATAGGTCAATAGACTTATGTTAAAGACAACATGTGTATTGAAAGTAGCAATTTTATTTGAGTTAAAATTATTTACAAAAACCCAAAGACATACTTCATGAAACTGGTACAAACTATTTTTTCCTGCCGTTGGCTTTTGCTCCAAAGATCACAGCTGAGAAATACTGTATAAAATAAAAATAGTATTGGATTCAGAAAAGTACTCTACTGTTCTAATTTCCAATTGGTAGTATTTACAGAAATATTTACAATGGAAAAAAAGGTTACTTTAAAACTTTAGTTAATTTGCAAGTCAGCCTCAAGTACCCTAAAATGCAGAGTTCTCTGAGGGTTAAAAACACACAAATGCACTGCAGTTGGTGAAGTGATTATCTCCCCCACCATCTCCCCCCACCAAAATCTGCATCTCTATCAGTGTTTGACAATTAGTTATTATTTAAAAAACAAAACAAAACAAAAAACTGTTAAACACTGAGGTAAATCAATTCTCAAATGATTACCAGTGTAACAGAAAAATGTAGTTCACCCTGATTGTTCTCATCCAAATGTTTTACAATATTTCTTACCATCTGCCACAAGTCAGGTTCACCAAAAATCTGTCCCTTTTCCTAAATCCACTGATTAATAAATATCAATGTATTTTGCATTTTAAAATTAAACAAAATATATTTAATTTAATTTTGTGGGTATCGTTTACCAATATGCTTTTAAAAATATTTTGCTAAGCTAGCTTTAATACTCAGGGCAAATACAATCTCAATGGTTCCCACGTTACACTGGCATACTATGTTCTTCAAAGGTGATGGGTAGGGATTGGGGTGGGTAGAAGGAAGAAAACAATTTGCCTGGAATCAGTTACTTCCTTATAGATTTCCCAACAATCTGCATTATCAAAAATAGGAAGACAATAGAAGGCAGCCACTGCATTTAAAAACATTACAGCTGGCACTGATACAAGAGCCCCGATTTGTCACTTTATACAAGGAAATAACAAAGTCTAAATGGGTAAAAATTAGACTTTTAGTTATTTTCCCCAATACACACCAAACTAATATTTTTATGGCTTCAAGTTTTTCAAATCCAATGAAGAAACAGGATGTAACTACCTGAAAGGTATTTAAAAGTATTAATGAGAAAGATCTCTAGAAAGCCTGTATTCAGGCCCAATCAATAAAAAGGAAAAAAAAAAAGTATAACCAGTGGTCTGAAAAATAATTAACACAAGAAAAATTTGCAATGTTGTGAAATTAAATATATAAAATGTTTTGTGTTCCATTAACTGTTTTTCAAACAACTGCTCTATGAACAAAGAATCTGAATGAAAAAAGGGTCTTCTCTAAACCAGCAATTTAAGGCTTTGCGCTTATGCAATTGATTCTGTCACTCTATAGAAGAATATACATGTTATCTGGAAACATGAATTCCACATTGGTGTTTTAGCTTCCTTATATTTATTGTACTGAACATTAGAAAATATATCCAGAGAGTCTTTCCTTAAAACTTATGTGTTTTAAGAGCCTCCCTAGCATTAAGTGTAAACTACCCTGGGTTTGACTATTTTGCTTCCTCCTTTAATAGGGCACATCATCTTATACAATATTCCCTCAAAGTGTTACTTGTTTTCTTGTGTCTATACCTATGACACATTATGGTATGATATTGAATATGGTTGTGGTCTCAAAAGTAAAAAACAGTTCAATAACCCAAACCTAATCAAGAATAAAAAAATATACTATTAATCCCTTGTATCTTTGGATTCCATCTAATTTTAAATATAGACAGTAGTTCAGGGAACAACAACCAAAAAATTCACAAAATTATTAAAAGCTTTATTTACGATTGGAATCATTCAACAAAAAAGCAAAAGCAAATGAGCCTGAAAAAGGAACTAAGCTGTTGTCTAGAATGTCCTCAGAACATTCGCTACCTCAGTAGCTAAGCTGCCTTTGCACCTGGCTGGCATGACAACAGTGGCTCAACATACACAGCAGTTGCACTAACAGCAGCACAAATTTTCCCCTTAAAACTTGCCCAGAATAAAGCAAGAGAACAAGGGGAGGGTATAAACTCTGCCAAAGTAAATGTATTTAAATACTGCATGGAATTGTTAACAGCCTGAACCTTTTCCCTCATTTTTGATAGTTGCAGATTGATGTAGTAACTGTCATTTAGCAAATGCTGAATGCATGACGATGAAATCAGGTGGCCTTAAAAATCCAAACACGAATGATATTGATGAATGTTCTTGGTATATCTTCAAGGACTTCTTTCATGACTTGACTTTTCTTTGTCTAAGGATAGCTCCAGCATTACCGAGCACCTGAAGCAAAGGTAAAGCAGCTAGCAATGTTCCAAATACTCAATCACTCTAGAGATAGATTTCTGGCCAGTTGTTCCAACAGCACACTGAAATGGGGGTGAAGGGGAAAGGAAGTAATAGTTAATATTTAACAGATTTTAAGAAGTATTAAATAAAAGTTTACCTCTAGATTTACTAAACTGAACATTATAAATCAAAGTACACTGAGTTTAAATTGTGGGTTTGATAAAGTTATTTGACATAACATGCAATAATTATCTTGAAGAAATAGAACACAATTACTAAAATTAAAAGAAAATCCCAGGCTGGGCGCGGTGTATCACGCCTATAATCCCAGCACTTTGGGAGGCCGAGGTGGGTGCATCATGAGGTCAAAAGATCAAGACCATCCTGGTCAACATGGTGAAACCCCATCTCTACTAAACATACAAAAATTAGCTGGGCATGGTGGCGCACACCTGTAGTCCCAGCTACTCGGGAGGCTGAGGCAGGAGAATTGCTTGAACCCAGGAGGCGGAGGTTGCGGTGAGCCGAGATTGCACCATTGCACTCTAGCCTGGGTAACAAGAGTGAAACTCCATCTCAAAAAACAAACAAACAAAAAAAAACCCAAAAACCTTTTTGTTCCCACTTGCTATGGCCACAGTGTTTTTATTTCTACTGTCAATGTATTATACCTAAATTTAAAATCATATACGCTCCAATAAAAACTACTTACAGTAAGATTCATGAAGCTCAAAAATTTTTTGAGCATCTCTGTCATTATTGAAAAGTCTCCTTCTGGCAGATATTCCCGCACAGTGGTTACATTGATCTGAGGAAAACAGAGCAAGAAATATTGGTCGGCTGGAAAACATGAGATTGCACCTCATACAATGTTGTTGGTTTTGACGCACATCCTGGTGCAAACTTTTACAAGATCTTTGTACACGTGGTTATTCTCCTTCCACACTCACTCTGCATGCTGTCCATTTCCCACCTCACCCCTAGAAAGAAAGAAGAAAGGTAGCCGGGCGCGGTGGCTCCCAGCGCTTTGGGAGGCCGAGGCAGGTGGATCATGAGGTCAAGAGATCCAGACCATTCTGGCCAACATGTTGAAACCCCGTCTCTATTAAAAGTACAAAAAATTAGCGGGGAGTGGTGGTGCGTGCCTGTAGTCCCAGCTACTCGGGAGGCTGAGGCAGGAGAATTGCTTGAAACCGGAAAACGGAAGTTGCAGTGAGCCGGGATCGTGCCACTGCACTCCAGCCTGGCGATAGAGCAAGAGACTGTCTCAAAAAAGTTGGCAAAAGCTACAAAGAAACATTTGTGTGCACGTTTACTTTTTTTTTTTTTTGGTATTTTAGTAGAGACAGGGTTTCCCCATGTTGCCCAGTCTGGTCTCAAACTCCTAAGCTCAGGCAATCTGCCCATCTCAGACTCTCAAAGTGCTAGGATTACAGATGTGAGCCACCACACCCATTTTTCTTTTCTTTTCTTTTTAAATCAAACAGTCACTCTGTCGCCCAGGCTGGAGTGCAGTGGTGCAATGTCAGCTCACTACAACTTCCACCTCCTGGGTTTGAGTGATTCCCGTACCTCAGCCTCCCAGGCAGCTAGGATTATAGGCACATGCTACCACACCTGGCTAATTTTTGTATTTTTAGTAGAGACGGGGTTTCATAATGTTCACCAGGCTGGCCTCAAGTAATCCACACGCCTTGGCCTTCCAAAGTGCTGGGATTATACGCGTAAGCCAGTGTGCCGGGCCTACTTTGATAAATGCAAAGAAAAAGGCCTGAAATAACAAACTGTACTGTTTAATGTATGTGTGTGTTTCATTGGGGGCCCGGGGGGAATAGGAGAAGAGGGTGAAGACTTTAGACTTGAGAATGTTCTCACAGAGCTGCTCACAAAATAAAAAGATGGAATAAAATTCACATGCTTCATAGGTGAATTCAACTAATTATATAGGACAGAAATTAACTAGAAGTATCTTTCCAAAGGTAATCTAACCTCATCCATAATAAATAGATTTTCAGACAATATCAGGAGAGGAAACCCTTCATTATTAGCAAGAAGCAGCCAAACTATGTATAAATCAATCTGTTGTATGAAAAACATTACACAACCTGCTTAAAAAACTGTTCATTATATTAAAGAATGCTTTTGGCCGGGCATGGTGGCTCACGCCTGTAATCCCAGCACTTTGGGAGGCTGAGGCAGGCGGATCACGAGGTCAGAAGTTCAAGACCAGCCTGGCTAACATGGTGAAACCCTGTCTCTATTAAAAAAAAAAAAAAAAAAAAAAAAAAAAGAATGCTTTAAATGTTTTAGGGAGAATCAAAATAAAAGATCTTCTAGGAAGGTTCACCTGTAATAAGGAGCAAAAGAAAGTATACTGTACCAAGTGTGGGGACACAAGGTAAAGGATTAAACAAAACCAACCAAACAACAATAAAATACACAAAAGCTTCCAATTTGACTTTTGTTAGTAGAGGCAAAAAAGGAGACATGACATACTACTTTTCAGAAATTTGCCGCTACCCACCTCCTTTTTCCTATTCCCAAGCCAGGGCACTCGCAAAATTAGAAAGCAGCAAAATAATGAGATGAATACAGCTTCAGAAAAGATCTAATCAAAATATTGCTAAAGTGCTCATGTGCTGAAGGTATCAGTTACACATATTCAAACTGATCCTCTCCACCAAAAGTTACCACAGTGGTGGGCAGAGTAGTGGCTAAGGTGTCTCTGGAGAACGGCTCAGTAGAAAAGTGCACCTCTATAATAAAGAATATATGATTAGCTCCTGTGTTTTTGGATGAAAGACCCTCATTAATCCAAATCAAGTCCTTCTCTATCAACACACTATAGAACATAACATATAGTGTTTCTGAGGCAAGGGAAGGGACAGTGACAGCATTTTTTTAACAGAACATAGCAGGCACAAAAAGAAAAGGTATAATACAGCATGGCTTATTTGAAAATTTTAAAAAGTAGGCCGGGCATGGTGGCTCATGCCTGTAATCCCAGCACTTTGGGAGGCCGAGGTGGGTGGATCACTAGAAGTCAGGAGTTCGAGACCAGCCTGGCCAACATGGTGAAACCTCCATCTTTTTTTTTTTTTTTAAATTAAAAAATATATATATATAAAATAAATAAATAAAATAGAATATTTTAAAAAGTATCCAAGGGGTACGTAGGTTTGGAAACTGGAGAAGCAGTCTGAAGTCCAGGGTCTCGCAGCACTAAACAAAGTCATTACTCCCCTTACTGGCTGTGAGCCAAGAAGACTGGGCAAGGAGCTACGTGATCAGCAAATGTTCTGATGTAAGTCAGCTCTGGTGGCAATGTGCAAGGTCCCAGGAATGGGGAGGCAAGAAAGCAGAAAGAGCAGTGAGGAGACTGACCACTGCAATGCACCCGATGCAAAGTGAGAAGTCATGGAGGGCAAGTAAAAACAGGATAAGACCACAAAGCAGCATTTACTAAACAACCACATGCTTTCTTGTCTGTCTCTTTCACTTACACATCAGGCAAACCAACTTCCTTTACATTTTGTGGTATCAGCTAGCTTTTTGGGGTTAATCATAATAAGCTCCAAGGCAACAAGTAAATCTGGGGCTCTATGAATTTACAACATTGCACATAACTAAGAACATTCTCTCTTTGGAGACAAGATAGATACAGGCAAACACAAGTAAGAATTAGCATGGGAAAGATGGCCTAAGATAAATTATATGTGGTAATAACACAATTTCAAGAATGATTATGTAAGAAAGAACATGATTGAAATATGACTAAACCTACAGTGGACACAAAACAGAGTATCTAAAAATCTTTATATTTAACTGTTATTTTCAACACTTTTATTTGAGGCCTGCATTATTCTATGTGTGATGTGTTTCTGACTTGCTCTTAAAATCCTGTCACTGGAAATAAGAAAAAGGAATATAAAGATCTTGCGGGGGCCTCAAGAGCCATCATGAGAACTTTGGTCTTGATCCTGAAAGCAATGGTACCCTGAGGGGGCTCAGAGAGTGGGCTGGTGTATTTAGAGTGGTTACAATATAAGTGTGGAAGAAATGGACAAGATGTACTCAGAAAAATATACAGAACTTAGATACAGAAAGTGGAAAAAAAAAGGCAATACAGAGAACCAGATGGCAAAAATGAGGAAACTGGCCCCTGTTTCCTAATGAAACTAACCCTCTCCCTATAGGTCTCCACTCTTTCTTGCCCCCTCGATGCCTTTAGTCCTAGAAAACAAACTGCCTTCCATTTCGAAATATTGCTTTACAAGTGGACTTTACAATTAAAAATAACCCACCTGTGCCCAACCCCCCATCTTAAAGGGAAACACTGACGATGATTCTGCCATCTCCTTCCTCAACAGTTTTACTCCTCATCTTTGTTTTTTCCCAAGGCAGCAGACTCCTCAGAGCCATAATAACCTTCCACTTCCCGGCTGGCTCAGCCTGATTGTCTAGACATTCGCATTTCTCCTAAGTGAATACTGATGATCTAATCCACTCACAGTAATCCCATGTTCCTGGCCAGTGACTGGTTCAAACAAAAGCATGTGACCCAATACTGGCCAACATGAGAAGTCTACCTGGTGAGAGGTGAGAGTGGCATGGGCTCCCACAGGGGAAACAAACAGTTGTCTTAAAAAAAATATGTATTTCCAGCCAATGAAGCTATGGCAAAAAAAAAAAAAAAACATAGAGGAAGGGGCACCTATTACTGTTAGGCATTAACTTGATGAGACACTTAACTGCAGACAGCACAGGACCATGAGGGTTAGCAGAGGACAACATGTGGAGGACAGCAGCTGAAAGACAGAAATGGGCTGGGCATCATGGTTCACACCTATAATCCCAGCACTTTGAGAGGCAGGAGGATCACTTGAGCCCAGGAGTTTGACACCAGCCAGGGCAACATGGTGAAACCTCACTTCCACAAAAAAACACAGAAAATTAACAAAGAAATGATCTGAGTCTCTGATGACCTGAGTGATGTGCTGACATCACACAAATTAGGGAGGTGCATAATGTCATCATGCACTGACATCACGCAAATTTGCCATCTTAAGCCAGGTGAGTACAGCTTTCATACTATCCCTTCCTTTACTCCAACCAAAGCATCTGAACAGATTCATCCATCAAACAAGAGCCTTTTTTTTTTTCTTCTTTACTTTTTTGGAAACAGTCTTGTTCTGCAGCCCAAGCTGAAGTACAGTGGCGCGATTTCAGCTCACTGCAAACTCCACCTCCGGGATTCAAGCTATTCGATTCTCTCCCAAGTAGCTGAGATTACAGGTGTGCACCACCTCGCCCAGCTGATTTTTGTATTTTTAGTAGAGACATGTTTCCGCCATGTTAGCCAGGCTGGTCTTGAATGCCTAACCTCAAGGTATCTGCCTGTCTAGGCCTCCCAAAGTGCTGAGATTATAGGTGTGAGCCACCATGCCCTGCCACAAGAGCTTTTTCATTAGACTTAATGTATTCTGACCTTTGGGATGTAACTTAAAAAGCTCAACAAGTATTTAAAAGTTTTTAATATTATATGCTATCTTAATTTTAAATTTGATTTCATGTATGTAATTCTTCATTTTTCAGGAGATTAAAAGCACTAACTAGCTTGTTTTCCAGAACTACTTTTTCTTATATCTTTAACAGCCTAACTCTGATAGGTACATCCTTTCTAATAAAGCCATAAAGATCCATTTTATTTCATTTTTTAAAAAGTGAAAATAAATTTATTCCACTCCAAACTTTACTTAGTATAACCTATATCGGAAAGGATTAACATGTAAAAAATGCTTCACATTCCCTTTCCAGTACAGATTTTAGTAAAGTTTTTACTTTAAAACTATTTAGGTAATTTAAAATAAAACTACTGGAAATGTTAATGCATTTTCTTGCCATTTTTCTTTCATAAAAAACACTAAACAGTTTAAACAACCCTATAACCAGCCAATAACCTTTGTGAAATAAGTTGAACATTAAAAGGGAAACACTGAAGAAATAAGTAAGTGAAACAGACAATGGCATGAAATCGTTACACTGGAATCTTTCAAAGATACATAAAACAGTACTGAACTATGTACTTACTGGACTTTCCTGGCAGAGACACCCGAGAAGTAGTGCTGTGTAGGAGGCCACAATGCAATCCTCCATGTGTTTGCCGGCATGCTGAAGGGCTGAGAGTTGAAGAATTGTAACAGATATTAATTAAGACAAATCTCACAAAACCAACCATTCTGTTAGTTATCTTTACTTCAAAACTGCTACAAATTGACAAGTGATGCTAGAACAACTGGATATCCATAAATTAACAAAAATTAAATCAAAATGGAATAAGGATCCAAAAGAAGAGCTGAAATTATAAAACTTTTAGTTAAATTTTTGTGTTGCAAAGGACACAATTAACAAAGTGAAAAGATAATCCACAGAATGAGAGGATATATTTGCAAATCATGAACTTGATAAGGGTCAAGTATCGAGAACAAATAAAAAATTCTTGGCCAGACGCGGTGGCTCACGCCTGTAATCTCAGCACTTTGGGAGGCCAAGGTGGGTGGATCACGAGGTCAAGAGATCAAGACCATCCTGGCCAGCATGGTGAAACCTTGTATTAAAAAAAAAAATATATATATATATATAGAGAGAGAGAGAGAGTTACAACTCAACAACAAAAACAATCCAATTGAAACTGGGGCAAAGGGCCAGGCATTGATGGCTCACACCTATAATCCCAGCACTTTGGAAGGCTGAGATGGGAGGATCACTTGAGCTCAGGAGTTTGAGACCAGCCTAGGCAACATAGTGAGACCTTCTTTCCAGTAAAATTCAAAAACCTTAAATGGGTGTGGTGGTGCAGGCCTGTAGTCCCCAGCTACTTGCAAGGTTGAGGTGGGAGGACCACCTGAGCCTGGGAAGTCAAGGCTGCAGTGAGTCCTGATTGTGCCACTGCTCTATAGCCTGGGCAACAAAGCAAGACTCTGTCTCAAAAACAACAAAAACAAAAAACCTACAAAACTGAGCAGAGGACTTTATTTATTCAAACAAGATACACAAATGGCCAACGAACACATAAAAAGATGGTCAACATCATTAATCACCAGGGAAATGCAAAATCAAATCACCATGAGATAAATGCCCACTAGGATGACTAAAAATTTTCTTTTACAAGTAATTTGGAACCTTCATACATTGCTGATGGGAATGTGAAATACTGTAGCCACACTGGAAAACAATTGGGCATTTTCTTAGAATGTTAAACAGAGAGTTAACATACAACCCAACAATTCCAACTCCTAGGTATACATCCAAAATAAAAATGTTATGTCTACAAAAAAACTGGCAGATAATTGTTCAAAAAGCTAAAAAGCAGAAACCACTCAAATGCCCATCAGTGAACAAATGGATAAACAAACTATGGTATAACAATATTACAGAATATTATTTATCTAAGGAATATAGTATTAACATATACTATGTCACGGACAAACTTTGAAAACATTCTTCTGGCTGAAAGAAGTCAGTCATAAAAGGCCATATATTGTATGACTCCTTTTAAAATGGAATGTTCAAAACAGGCAAATCCATAGAAACAGAAAGTAGATTAGTGGTTGCTAGTGGCCAGGGGGGAGGGGAACATAGGGGTGATGGCTGCTAATGGGCACAGGGATCCTTTAGTGGTGATACAAATGGTATTTGGAATTAGTGGTAATGGCAGCACAACCTTGTGAATATACAAAAAAAACTACTGAATTACTCACTTTAAAAGGATAATTGTACAGTATGTGAATTCTACTTCAATAAAGCTGTAACTTTTAAAAAGAGCCAAAAAAACAAAAATGTTATGCCAAAAAAAGAATAGCAACAAAACCTAGTAATTGAGAAAAAGGAAAAGAAATATATTACAGTATCAGAACTAGTGGCATCAGATTTGAGGAGGAGTAGGAGTAACAGAAGAGGCTCGGAATGAGACATTGCTGTGGCTTGCTTTCTAGTGATATGAAGCTGAACATATTACAATCATCCTTCTGCATCCGAGGGGGGATTGGTTCTAGGATGCCAGCACCCTCCAATACCAAAACTGGAGGATGCTCAAATCTCTAATAGGAAAGAGTGCAGTATTTGCATATAACTTACACACATCCTCTGGCATACTTTTAAATCATTTTTAGATTACTTATAATACCTAATACAATGTAAATGTTATGTAAATAGCTGTTATACTACATTATTTATTAACCTATATTATTTTTTCTTCCTGAAATATTTTTGATTTGTGGTTGGCTGACTCCATGGATGTGGAACCCACATGTATGGAGGGCTGACTGAACTTAAATTTATAACCTTAGTGATACGAAGTTACAAATGGCTATTTTGCAGAACCTGTATGAATGGCAAAAGTTGTATCACAAATTCTGACAATAGTAGACACTCAATAATGTATAACTGGTGAAGATATTACCTCCAGTATCTTTTTTCTTTTTTTTTTTAAATGAGAAAGGGTCTCACTCTGTCACCTAGGGTGGAGTGCAATGGTGCAATCATAGCTCACTGTAATTACAAATTCCTCAGCTCAAGCGATCCTCCCACCTCAGCCTCCTGAGTACCTAGGACTACAGGCTTATGCCACCATGCCAACCTAATTTTTTAAATTTTTCGTAGGGATGGGGTCTTGCTACCCTGCTTCAAACTCCTAGCCTCAGGCAATTCTTCTGTTTCAGCCTCCCAAAGTGCTGGCCTCAGAGGTGTGAGCCACCAGCCTACAGTAAATTTCTTACTGTGTTTACCATCTAGTACTTACCCTGTGAAAACCACTACTGTAATTTATAACAATAGATCTTCAAGTTTAAAGTGAAGCTAAAAAAAAAAAATCTCAGAAACTGGAAAAATCCTACTATGTCTCCTATGTGTCTCTTCACAGATGAGTAAAGGAAAGGAGGCTCCAGGAAGAACAGTGACTTGACTAACTGGATCTTTCCCATCATTAGTATGCCTGCCACTGGCACACACCTTCCTCACTGTAGGAGAACTACCACAAGCACTTGTATCAAAGCTTGTGTGGCTTGAACTAGGGAGGTCCTCAAGTAACAGCCAGATTAAGACAATCTGTGAATTAAAATGGTTTGAAGAAAAAAACAAAATCAAACCACTATCTTCCATTTAAATACACCATTCAAAGTAAATATACCTTTATTGAGGTCAAGTTCTTCATCATCCTCCTCCTTCTTATGTTTTTCTTCTGTACCATCAGTCTTTTCAGTTGACACCCACTGTATTTCTCCACTTGTTTCTTGCCACTCTCCACTCTTATCATGCTGAGTGGTGGGAGCATCTTTGATCAACTCATCTGTTTTACTTTCTGCTAGCTGGGCTGCCCGCTCTCGCTCAAGGAATAGCTGATAAAAATTATTTTTGAAGATCATTAAAAAGAGATTGCCAATCAATATGTATATGTGCAAATAAAAAAGTTCTGGTTGCTTTTAATCACTAACTCTAAGATGGTTATGTGGTAAAAAGAGGTGAGTATAAGTAAAAGCTTTATTCTGCATCCTACTCAAAGCCAAAACAAAAGTATAAATGCTGCTGGGATTCAATGAAGTCATCTACTAATGATGCAGGTTGCTTACAAAATGAATCTCAGTAATTTCCCTTTATTTGCATACGACAAGAAATTCAAGCAAAAAATACAAAATTAAAAAACTCTTAAGTCAAAAGGGAATATGCCAAATTCCTTGCCTTCACTTAACTTTATTTTCCCTATGCTGGTACAGTACTGACACAGAAAACACTGAATATACTCATTGACATGATTTGGGAAAGGTTCCCAGTTACTAGAAAGAACTGCCTGAAAATCAAATACCACGTAGACTCCAAAGATTTGTTGAATATACAGAAGAGTGGCATATAAACTTCAAAGAAAGATTATATAAGAAAATATATTTTAGAAAATAAAAGGTAACCTTCATAGAGAACAGCAATTCTCAAAACTGGGTTTAAGAATCCCTGTGGATTCCTAAGACCCTATCAAGGAGTATGGGAGGTTAAAATTACACTCATAATACTAAGAGGTCTGCTGACTTCTTTTTTCTTTCACTGAGTTACAGTGAAGTTTTGGAGTCTACATGTTACGTGATTATGTCACTGCTCTAACAGCCAACGTAATGTTTCCCAGTTTTAATTTCTAATTCTTTAAATACAGATAAATAAAGCACATATTAACAACAAAAGATCCTTGGGTTTCCCAGTTAATTTTCAAGCCCTGAGATCAAAATGTATGAGAAGAGAATCATGGACTCCTACTTATGACTCCAAAAAGAACTGAGTTCTTGTGGGTTACTTTCAAGACACAACTTCAAGGATTACTGCCATTGAAAAGGCCAAAAAAGGAAGCTAAACAGTTAGCGACGGCTTTGAAAAAATAAAAAGAACGAACCATTACTGTTTCTGGATATGTACAAGTATCATTTAAGGAAATACCAAAAATATCTAGGAACCTGTTAGACTGGCAAAAATCTTGGCTTAAGAGTATGAAGGAATGGGGACTCATAAATAGTTTTAGGGGGATGTATAAATTGAGGGCACAGGAAATATGTGTTTGGTGATGAGGGTAGGAGGAGTTAGGCCTATCAATTTTAAATACAGTACAATATATTCTGACAACAATTCCTAAACCAGGAAATTACACCCACAGACATATTCTGAAAAGAATGGCCCGGCCAGGAGGGGTGACTCACGCCTGTAAATCCCAGCACCTTGGGAGGCCGAGGCAGTCAGATTACTTGAAGTCAGGAGTTCACAACAGCCTGGCCAACATAGAGAAACCATCTCTACTAAAAATACAATTACGGGCGTGGTGGCGCATGCCTGTAATCCCAGCTACTTGGGAGGCTGAGGCAGGAGGATTACTTTAAGCTGGGAGTCAGGGTTTGCAGTGAGCAGAGATGGTGCACTCTAGCCTGTGACAGAGTGAGACTTTGTCTCCAAAAAAATTAAAAAAGAAAAGTACGACCTAAGATTTAGATACTAGGGTATTTATTTCTTAATTTTTGTTAATAAAATAAAACTAAAAAAACCAAAACAAAAAGCCACAAAACAGACTGGGCACTGTAGCTTATGGCTATAATCCCAGCACTTTGGGAAGCCAAGGCAGACAGATCATCTAGGTCGGAAGTTCGAGACCAGCCTGACCCTGTCTCTACTAAAAATACAAAATTAGCAAGGCATGGTGGTGCATGCCTGTAATCCTAGCTACGCAGGAGGCGGAGGCAGGAGAATTGCTTGAATCCAGGAGGCAGAGGCTGCAGTGAGCCAAGGTCAGGCCATTGCACTCCTGGGCAACAACAGCGAAACTCCATCTCAAAAAAAGGCCAGGTGGGTGGTTCACGCCTGTAATCTCAGCACTTTGGGAAGCTGACGCAGGTGGATCATGAGGTCAGGATCAACATGGCGAAATTCCGTCTCTACTAAAAATTAGCCAGGTGTGGTGGCGCGCGCCTGTAGTACCAGCTACTTGGGAGGCTGAGGCAAGAGAATCACTTGAACCTGGGAGGCAGGGGTTGCAGTGAGCCGAGATCGCACCACTGCACTCCAGCCTGGGTAACAAGAGAGAAACTCCATCTCAAAAAAAAAAAAAAAGTGTTTATTAGTAAAGGTTTGATTAAAAACTACCATGGCAAAGATGGTAGCTCATGCCTGTGATCCTAACACTTTAGGAGGCAAGGCAGGGGGATCACATGAGTGCATGAGTTTGAGACCAGCCTGGGCAACACAGTGAAACCTCAGCTCTACAAATACAAAACTTAGCCGAACATGGTGGCATGTACCTGTACTCCCAGCTACTTGGGAGGCTGAGGTGGGAGGATCACCTGTGCCTGGGAGGTAAAAGCTGCAGTGAGCTATGACTGCACCACTGCACTTCAGCCTGGGAAAAAGAGTGAGACCCTGTATGTATGTGTATATATATATATGTATGTATGAATGAATCAAAAAGCTACTGGTTTGCAGTCATTACAAAGAATGTTATAAACCTCTGTGTTGACATAAAAAGCTCAGGAAGACACAGTAAGGAAAAAACAGTATACACTAATCACTATGTATAGTAAGAGTCCATTTATATAAAACACATTGCACATTTATTCTTTACTTTTCAGACAGGATCTCACTTCCGCTGCCCAGGCTGGAGTGCAATGGCAGGATCATGGCTCATTGCAGCCTCGACTTCCTGGGCTCAAGTGATTCTCCCATCTAAGCCTCCCAAATAGCTGGGACTACAGGCACATGCCACCACACTTGGCTAATTTTTTATTTTTACTGATTTATTTATTTTTTAAGATGGGGTTTCACCATATTGGTCAGGCTGGTCTCGAACTCCTGACCTCAGATGATCCGCCCACCTCAGCCTTCCAAAGTGTTGGGATTACAGGCGTGAGCCACTGCTCCCGGCTAGTTTTTTATATTTTTAGTAGAGATAATTTTGCCATGTTGACCAGGCTGAGCTTGAACTCCTGGGCTCAAGCAATCTGCCTACCTTGGCCTCCCAAAATGTTGGGATTAACACTTGGCATGAGCCACCATGTCTGGCCTGCATATTTATTTTGATATATGCATAAACACTAATTTCTCAGGACAGACACAAAACTATTACAAATGGTAACGTTTTAGGAAATAGATTTGTGGAGTTTAAACTTTTCTGGATCTGACGGGTTTTTTTTTTTTTCCCACTATGTAAGTGAATTATGTTTGGTTTGCAAAAAATAAGCAGATCCATAAATAGGTAAGAAAAGAACAGCTAGAACGAGGAAAGTTCATGTCGGTAATCAAAACTACCTGTAGGATTCCATTTATATATTATTAAAAAGATATGTAAACTGAATTCAGACCGATATTATCAGTAGCATAACGGATATAAATCTGAACATGGATTTTTCCACAGTATCTTTGAATGTCAAAATTAAGAGTCATTTCTTAATACTTAAGATATCTGATGGGAGTACAAGGCAGCATGATTTTCTATAATGAGTAACAGAACCTATTACCCAAAAGGTATTAAAATTGAAAAACAAAAACTTGAGACTGATTTTAAAATGACAAACCAAATAAATAAATAAAAATGACAAACCATAAACCACAGCAGATAAAGATATAAGATGATACCCTGAAGGACAAGAAGCTTCTGTAACACTAAGCGCAAAAGAGGAATACTGGAAGTGATGTTCCCAGGTCAGTTAAGACATAGCAGGAAAATTTGAGATACTCCCTAAAACAACTCACAAACAAGGGTCTCCTAGGGTGTGGGGATGGCTTCTGCAAATTAACCCCTATTATGTAAATAATGCAGATCTACCATCTGTACCTTCAAACACAACTCCTGAGGCCACCAATGTTAAGTTTTTATTCATTTCTAGGTTCCATTTGAAGTAAAGTCAATTTTTAAAAGACAGGGACTAGAATAATAGAAAAAAATAAAACTAGAGATGGAAAAAGATGGAAAACAGGTTAGTGGTAGCTAGGAGACAGGGAGGGCAGGCAGGCTGTGTAGTGAGCAGCACAAGGGAATTAATTCTTTTGTGGTGATGGTTTTATACTTCAATGTAGTGGTAAGTACATGAATCTATGTAATAAAATTGAACAGAATTACATATGTTAAAACATAAATGAATGCAGATGAAAATGGTGAAACTGAATAACGTATAAAATGCAGTTAACAGTAATGTACCATGCTGACTGCTCAGTTTTGCTATGGTACTACAGTAATATAAGATGTCACCAGTGAGAAGTTAGGTAAAGGGTAAATGGGATTCTTTGCACTATTTTTGTAACTTACTGTGAGTCTATAACTATTTTGAAATAAAAAGTTTGAAAACAAATGAATTGTACAGAAAAAAAAAATACTTTTTTTTTTTTAAATGTTTTTGAGACAGGGTCTTACTGTTGCCCAGGCAGGAGCACAGTGGCATAATGACGGCTCACTGCAACTTCAAACTCCTGGGCCCAAGCAATCCTCTCACTTCAGCCTCCCAAGTAGCTGGTACTATGGGCATGTACTACCACACTTAATCAATTTTTTTACTTTTTGTACACAGGATCTCACTATGTTGCCCATGCTGGTCTCAAACTCCCGAGCTCAAACAATCAACCCACCTTGGTCTCCCAAAGTGCTAGGATTATAGGTGTGAGCTACCTTGCCTGGCCAAGAAATGCTTCATTTAGCAGAAAAATGAATGTCAATAAAATCAAGGCAGGAGGTACCAAATGTTTTTAGCATTAAATAAAATCTCTAAATGATATCTGGAGACTAAAAATAGTCAATTACCAATTATTGTTAGTAAATTACTACTACCATTTACTATTACTGTTATTGATAAATTATGACAATTTATCACTAGTTTCACATTTAATTTTGTATTTTAAATAATTACAATTTCAAGGCTATTGAAGACTGAATATTACGATCCTAAGAAGAAAAGCCTAGTGATTAACTACTTCTTATCTATGGTCAACACTCAATCACACATTATAGATTAGAACAAAAAAGGATAATGAAAAATATGACTTTAAATGGCTCAAAGAAACATTCTCATTCAGGATTTCCCAGACTCGGCTACTTTGCCACTTTCCAGAGTGGGTAAGGAAATAGGTGACAAAGGAGTTCTGGTTTTCTGTGGTCCATAAGGTCAAACAAAGTTCTGGACACAGATCAGACCAGTAAATAAACACTAGAGGACGTGAAGTGAATGAGATGAGCCTGGATTCTTGATTTGACTTTTTTTTTTTTTTTTTTTTAAATACAGATGGGAGCTCACTATGTTACCCAGGCTGGTCTTGAACTCCTAGATTCAAGTGATCCTCCCCACCTCGGTCTCACAAAGTGCTGGGATTACAGGAGTGAGTCACTTTACCTAATTTGATTAATAAAACAAATGTGCCTTTGTCTCTGCTTTTTGGTAACAATGCTTAGGGAGTGATTATAACAGTTAAGAAAAAATAGCAAAATAAAGTAAGAGTGCATTTTAAGCAGAGTACCTCTTACTGATTTACAGAGAAATTATACCACTTTTTTTTTTTTTTTTTTTTGAGACAGTCTTGCCCTGTTGCCCAGGCTGGAGTGCAGTGACATGCTACCTTAGCTTACTGAACCCTCCACCTCCGCAATTCAAGCAATTCTCCTGCCTCAGCCTCTTGAGTGGCTAGGATTACAGGTTATGTGCCACCACGCCTGGCTTCTTTTTGTATTTTTCTTTTCTTTTCTTTTTTTTTTTTGAGAGGAGTTTCGCTCTTGTTACCCAGGCTGAAGTGCAATGGCACAACCTCAGCTCACCGCAACCTCCGTCTCCTGGGTACAAGCAATTCTCCTGCCTCAGCCTCCCAAGTAGCTGGGACTACAGGCATGCACCACAATGCCCAGGTAATTTTTTTGGTATTTTTAGTAAAGACAGGGTTTCACCATGTTGACCAGGATGGTCTTGATCTCTTGACCTCGTGATCCACCCGCCTCGGCCTCCCAAAGTGCTGGGATTATAGGCATGAGCCACTGCGCCCGGCTATTTTTGTATTTTTAATAGAGATGGGGTTTCATCATATTGGTCAGGCTGGTCTTGAACTCCTGACCTCAAGTGATCCACCCACCTCAACCTCCCAAAGTGCTAGGACTACAGGCATGAGCCACCGCGCCTGGCCTGTACCACATTTTTAATTGGTTACAAATTCTGGTTTAAAATAAGCTTTTACCCTAGAAGGTATGAATATTTAAAAATTGGTCAGGTGTGAAACAGTCCCTTTCCACCC
>PVKP010036793.1:0-22175 GCA_004027715.1 Plecturocebus donacophilus | reverse complement strand
CAACCTCCGCCTCCCTGGTTCAGGCAATTCTTCTGCCTCAGCCTTCCGAGTAGCTGGGACTACAGGCACACACCACCACCCAGCTAATTTTTGTATTTTTAGTAGAAAGGGGTTTCACCATGTTGGCCAGGATGGTCTCGATCTCTTGACCTCGTGATCCGCCCACCTCGGCCTCCCAAAGTACTGGGATTATAGGCGTTAGCCACCGCGCCCGGCCTCTTCTTCTTCTTTTTAAGAGATGGGGTAGTCACACTATATTGGCCAGGCTGGTCTCAATCTCCTGGCCTCAAGTGATCCTCCTGCTTCAGCCTCTCAAAGTGTTGGGATTACAGACATGAGCCACCATACCTGGCATCTATAGCTGTTTAAAAAGTCTTCACATGATTCTAATGAGCAGTCATGGTCTCTAACCACTGATCTAGGCCTTTTTTCCCATCTAAAATTTCACCCATGAGGCTTTTTTGTCTTTTTTTTTTCTTAAGATGGAGATTCACTCTTGTCACCCTGGCTGGACTGCAATGGCGTGATCTTGGCTCACTGCAACCTCCGCCTCCCAGGTTCAAGCAATTCTCTTGCCTCAGCCTCCTGAGTAGCTGGAATTAGAGGTGCCCACCACCACACCCAGCTAATTTTTTGTCTTTTTAGTAGAGACAGGGTATCACTACGTTGGCCAGGCTGATCTTGAATTTCTGACCTCATGATCCGCCTGCCTTGGCCTCCCAAATTTCTGGGATTACAGACATGAGCCACCGTGCCTGGCCGCACCCATTACTTTTGTTTTTGTTTTGAGAGTCTCGCTCTGTGCCAGGCTGAAGTGCAGTGGCGCAATCTCTGCTTACTGCAATCTCTGCCTCCCAGGTTCAAACGATTCTCCTTGAACTACTAAAGGGGGATTTCCACAAATGAAATGTACCCCTCCCAAGTAGCTGAGACTACAGGCACATGCCACCATGTCCAGCTAATTTTTGTATTTTTAGTAGAGATGAGGTTTCCCCATGTTGGTCAGGATGGTCTTGAACTGCTGATGTTGTGATCTGCCCGCCTTGGCCTCCCAAAGTGCTGGGATTACAGGCGTGGGCCACCGCGCCCAGCCACCCATGAGTTTTAAAACATATGGGGGGTGTTAAATATCACTGAGCATCACTGATGGGGCCTGTTAAACTTTCCGTTTACTGGGCCCACCTTAAGGGCTATAATTAGGGAGGTCAGAGGTGAGAACAATCAGTACCTTTAATATGATCCACAGATAAATCTTATTCATAAAGAAGGCATGCAAAGGCTCACTCACCTGGTTTGATGACCAACTTCAGGTTAAATTTCTTATCATTCATTATGCCTGGGATTTGGACCCGGCAGCAGTAGATCCCACTGTCTTCTAGAGTCACATTATCTATGGCCAGGGTTACATTTCCTTTGTGGAAATCCCCCTTTAGCCAGTATCTGCTGGATGTCCGATAACTCACATCCCTTTCATCAGTCCTGAGCACCACGCTGCCACACTCAAACACAGGACAGGCTCCTTTGCCCCAGCATACAGGCACGAGGTTCCCTGGAGTGTCCAGAGTGTAGAAGCAGGGCAGATAGGCATTCTGACCCACCTCCACTATGTATTCCTCTTCCGAAGACCCTGAATAGAAAGAGAAGGAGAGCCAAGACTCAGGCAGTGAGTGAGGTTACCCAATTTCAGGAAAACTGCAAGCAATGCCCTTATAGAATAAAGAGGAAGCCACTACTGCAGTCCTGTCTGGAGGATGATTCACATGAAGACCATCCGAATCAATGGGAAGCCTGGTGAAAACACAGATTGCTGGGCTCAACTGTTAGAGTTCCTGATTCATCTGGTCTGTGGTGGAGCCTGAGAACTTCTATTTCTCACAAGTTCTCAAGTGTTGCTGAAGTGGCTGGTCCCAGAACCTCACTTTGAGAAACACTGCCCTAGGAGAGAACTGTGACCCGATTTGAGCACCAGAGAACAGAGCTGATGGAAACAGACAATCAGAAAATGGGTCATGATCAGATAGGAAATGACCCATCCATCTGGGCTACTTGTCTGTTCATCAACAAAGGGAGGCTCTCCCTAACATAAATCTCTTTTTAAGCAGCAAGTGCACAGTAAATAAAAACCCTTGGTTAAATATGAATCTTGTGTCTTTGAAACTCCTCACGGAGTTGTTTTAAGGTTTGAAGTTGTGAAAAGAAATTAAATTTTGGGACTCCGGACTCCAAACTCGTTTAGCCAGAGGAAAAAGTCAAGCTGGGAATGGGGTCATGGAAACCTGTCTCCTCCTTTTGATTTCTAAATAAGATGGCTACAAGATGAAAGGCTACAGGCCTCCCCCATATTTTGCACACAAGGAAATTCCTGGTCAGCTGTTCAATGCAAACTGATAGCTTATCTTTACAGGCGCAGTCACTTTGGCCATATCTGACTGTTCCCCTACCCTGTTTTGTCTGTGTTATCTTATAGAAAATGCAGATTTCCCACATTTTTCCTCTGCTCCCTTTCTTTATGTGAAAACTGAGTGCTTCTCAATATCCCGCCTTGTCCCCTTTAAATTTGGAGCACTCAAAATCATCTTCTGAGAAAGGCGTAGACCTGTCTCCCAAGTGCCTCCTTTACTTTGGCAAATAAATCTTCTAAAATGATTGAGACTTGTCTTATCATTTTCCTCAATTGACAAAGTTAATTCCTTTAAAAAGAAAAAAACTATATATACATATTTTACATACGATAAAACATCCATTATATATTTTCTTTTGATTTTTTTCTTTCCCCCTGATTTTCATATGACTCAACTGCAGTAAAAACATTGAAACACACCGGGCACGGTGGCTCACACTGGTAATCACAGCACTTTGGGAGGCCAAGGCGGGCGGATCATGAGGTCAGGAGATTGAGACCATCCTGGCTAATATAGCGAAATCCCGTCTCTGATAAAAATATAAAAAATTAGCCAGGCATGGTCATGGGCACCTGTAATTCCAGCTACTCAGGAGGTTGAGGCAGGAGAATTGCTTGAACCCGGGAGGCTGAGGTTGCAGTGAGCTGAGTTGGCACCACTGTACTCCAGCCTGGGCAACAGAGCGAGACTCCATCTCAAAAAAAAAAAAAGAAAGAAAGAAAAATTCAAACACTATCAAAGGTTTATGAAAAAGTTGCCCGGCGTGGTGGCTCACGCCTGTAATTCCAGCACTTTGGGAGGCTGAGACAGGCAGATCACTTAAGGCCAGGAGTTCGAGACCAGCCCGGCCAACATGATAAAACCCTGTCTCTACTAAAAATTTAAAGTATTAGTCAGGCATAGTGGTGCGTGCCTGTAATCCCAGCTACTTGGGTGCCTGAGGCAGGAGAATCACTTGAACCCGGGAGGTGGAGATTGCAGTGAGCCGAGATTGCGCCACTGCACTCCAGCCTGAGTGATAGAGTAAGACTGCATCTCAAAAAAAAAAAAAGAAAGAAAAATATGCCTGACTCTCCCAACTCTTTACCATTCCCTGGTTCCTTTTCCTAGAGCCTATACATTTGTCCACATATTCCTGCTCCCCAATAATGTGCACACACAAATAGAAGCCTAATTTATGCATTATTCTGTACCTTTCTTTTTTTAAATAACATTATAACTTTGAGACATTCTATACCAGTTTGTTTAGTCAGCTTCACTGTTTGTATCACAATTATATCACATTTATTTACCCACTCACTCACTGATGGATATTTAGGTTGCTTCCAAACCTTTGCTATTACAAATAACATTACAATGGCCATCCTTGTATCTCTCCCTTGTCCTCTGGACAGCACCATTATCTCATTGTCAATATCCATGCCCAGACTTACTTGTAAGTAGCAGCAGCAGCAGGACACAGTCAAAAGGAAGATGTGAAAACATGGGGCTTGTAGAAGAAAAGTCAGAGGACAGCTCTGTTAGGCGCCGTTGTTTTTTTTTTTTTTTTTCTTTTTTAAAATTTAAAGATACAGCTGAATAGGCGCAGTTTTAACTCTCCAAATGAACTGGGTACTTCTTCCAGCTGTTACTCCACGATCACATGAGCGGTGGCCACACCCACTGAGTGCCAGCTCAGCACACCAGGGTGTCTAGGGTGTCTGATTACCAATGATTCTTATATTAACACTGCCAGGTCTACAGTCACGTTAAAGGAAACCCAAGTTCTCTATCGTGCCGCACTACACACATCCTGTAAGTGTTCTGATGTTCGTCCTGTGATACCAACAAAGAGGAAGCAATACTTCAGAGAAAGAAAACGCTACTCAGTCATGGCACGTAGAGAGAACTCTCTAACATAATATCTCAGATGAGATAGCCCTGAAATGAAGCATGTATGAGTTCATCTGATTAGCAGGGAACACAAACTACAGAGGCATCATCCATGCATTCACTCACTCAGATCAGTCCCACAGTCAGGCTTGTCACCAATGTTTATGAAGCCCCCACTTTGCACCAGGCACTGGACTAGGAGGTGGAACACAACAGTGAATGGCATGTTCCTTATCCTCACATTTAGAGACCATTGCAACTCCCATCATGAGCCTAACTCTCATCCTTCTTCTTCTTTTTTTTTTTGACAGAGTTTCACTCTTGTTGCCCAGGCTGGAGTGCAATGGTGCGATCTCGGCTCACCACAACCTCTGCCTCCCGGGTTCAAGCGATTCTCCTGCTTCAGCCTCCCAAGTAACTGGGATTACAGGCATGTACCACCATGCCTGGATAATTTTGTATTTTTAGTAGAGACGGAGTTTCTCCATGTTGTCTCGAAGGCTGGTCTCGAACTCCCAACCTCAGGTGATCCATCCGCCTTAGCCTGCCAAAGTGCTGGGATTACAGGTGTGATCCACTGCACCTGGCCCTCATCCTTCTTCTAACTTAGATTAGGTTGTATTCTATAACCTTGCTGGGTCTCAGTGTCCTCATTTATATAATTTATAAACTGAGAAACTTGTATTAGGTAATATATGCATGGCTCTCTGTTCTAATATTCTGAGTTTAACCTTCAAATATTCCAACTCTTCAATTTAGAAAAAAGATGTTTCTTTCAGCAACACTTCCTTTCCTCTACTCTGAGTGGAATTAAGGGGATCTCAGTATCCTATTTCATCTCATGCAGACGAGAAATCCCCTCTCTCCTATCCCAAGAGGCTTTGGGCATGAATTATCAGAAAGAGTTGAGTTCCAGACACATTCCCATTACTGAAGTGGCAGGTCAGACTCACATAGGCTCAGCTCTGGGAGTGTGAATTTTATCTGGACACCTTAAAAGCCAAAGCTTTTTTTTATAAAAGGGAAGTGAGCTTACAGACTGAGTGGTTTCTGAAAAACCAGTGGCCTTCCTCTATGTCCTGCCTTCCTGAGTTTGTCATTCACATTTACGCCATTAAATGTATTTGGTATAAATATCCAACTTGTTCAATATAAACAAATGGCATTTCATATAAATATCCAACTTGTTCAGCGTGTGTACTTCCCATAGCATCGCAGAGTGGCAGTTACTCAAGAGATCATAATCAAGTTTCTCATTTTACAGACAAGGAATCTGAGACTTCAGAAAATTGATTTACGAAAGGCACATGATTGGTGATTTAGAATGACTATGTAAGTCCCCTAAGCGTCAGATTTTTTCCACTATAAATTATGTTTCATTAAATTAATGTTTGTCTTCCCACATAACTAATAACGACCAGCAAATGCCCATATTCAAGTGTAAGGTATAACAGATTAAACATAGGGTCAGGTTATGCTTATTAGCAGCATGAACTTGGGCAAGGCTCTTAAAAGCATCAGCCCTCAGTTTCTTTGTTTTGTTTGTTTTTGTTTTGAGACACAGTCTTGCTCTGTCAGTGCAGTGGTACTATCTTGGCTCACTGCAACCTCCGCCTCCCAGGTTCAAGCAATTCTCCTGTCTCAGATTCCCAAGTAGCTGGGACTACAGGCACCTCCCGCCACTCCCAGCTAATTTTTGTATTTTTAGTAGAGACTAAAAACATGGGGTTTCACCATGTTGGCCAGGTTGGTCTCGAACTCCTGACCTCAGGCGATCCACCTGCCTTGGCCTCCCAAAGTGCTAGGATTACAGGTATGAGCCACCATGCCCAGTTTTGTTTTTACTATTTTGTTTTCTGTTCATTTCTAGAATTGCTACTGAGACCACCTTTATAAAACATTAACAATTTATTAGTTCATTAAAGTCTAGATATGAAGGGGCTAGAGATCTACTTTTTTTTTTTTTTTTTTTAGATGGAGTCTTGCTCTGTTACCAGGCTAGAGTGCAGTGGCGCAATCTTGGCTCACTTCAACCTCCGCCTCCTGGGTTCAAGCAATTCTTCCACCTCAGCCTCCCTAGTAGCTGGGACCACAGGCGCATGCCACCATGCCCAGCTAATTTTTTGTATTTTTAGTAGAGATGGAGATGGGGTTTCACCATATTGGCCAGGATGGTCTCCATCTCTTGACCTCGTGATCTGCCCGCCTCGGTCTCCCAAAGTGCTGGGATTATAGGCGTGAGCCACCGCACCGGCCTAGAGATCTACTTTAACCCTTGTTTTCTGTGTATAAGAGGCTGGTTCTGAACATTTTCATGTTCATTTAACTTTTATTTCTTGTTTATTTTCTTAAAAACTTTAGATACTACATTCAAATAGTTAAAAAGTTAAAGCAATACAAAAAGCTCAAGAAGCCTGACCCCATCCTTCCATGTTTACCCCCATTTCTCCCACTTACACTATAGGCTTTCATTTTCATAAGTTTCTTGTGTTTACTCCCAATGCAAACCCAAGAAAATAAAATTTATATTCTCATACTCTCTTTTCTTAGACAAAATACCAAATACCTTTTTTGAACATTGCATTTTCTTTTTGCTCTTTTATTTGCTTAAATATTTATTTTTAAGGCTGGGCATGGTGGCTCACGCCTGCAATCCCAGCACTTTGGGGAGCTGAGGTGGGCGGATCACCTGAGGTCAGGAGTTCGAGATCAGCCTGGCCAACATGGAGAAACGCCGTCTCTATTGAAAATACAAAAAAAAATTAGCCAGGCTTTGTGGCAGTTGCCTGTCTACTTGGGAGGCTGAGGCAGGACAACTACTTGAACTTGGGAGCTAGAAGTTGCAGTGAGCCAACATTGAGCTACTGCACCCCAGCCTGAACAACAGAGCGGGACTCCATCTCAAAAAAAAAATAAAAATTATTTTAAAAATTTTATTTATTTAATTTTGTTTTTATTTTTATTTTGTTGAGATGAAATTTTGCTCGTCTCCCAGGTTGCAGTGCAATGGCTCTATCGTGGCTTACTGCAACCTCTGCCTCCCGGATTAAAGCGATTCTCCTGCCTCAGACTCCAAAGTAGCTTCGATTACAGGCACCCGTCACCATGCCCAGCTAATTTTTGTATTTTTAGTAGAGACGGGGTTTTACCATGTTGGCAAGGCTGGTCTCGAACTCCTGACTTCAGGTGATCCATCCACCTCAGCTTCCCAAAGTGCTGGGATTACAGGCAGAAGCCACCACACCAGGCCCTTTAAACTTAAAAAAAAAAAAAAAAAAAAAAAATTTTAATGTATTTTTAGAGACAAGGGTCTCACTAGGTTACTCAGGCTGGTCTCAAACTCCTGAGCTCAAGGGATCCTCCTGCCCCAGCCTCCCAAAGTGCTAGGATTACAGGTGTGAGCCACCATGCCCAGTCTGCTGAAATATTTTTAAACAAATTCCAGACAGCATGTTATTTCACTTTTACATTATGTAGTGTGCAGTCTTCCTTAAAAAAAAAAAAATGGACATTCTGAGGCGGGGTGCAGTGGCTCTTGCCTGTAATCCCAGAACTTTGGGAGGCCAAGGCAGATGAATCACCTGAGGTCAGCAGGTCGAGACCAGCCTGGCCAATATTGTGAGACCCCGTCTCTACTAAAAACACAAAAATTAGCTGGGCATGGTGGTGGGTGCCTGTGATCCCAGCTACTTGGGAGTCTGAGGAAGGGGAATCCCTTGAACCTGGGAGGCAGAGGTTGCAGTGAGCGAAGATAGCGCCACCGCCCTCCAGCCTGGGCAACAAGGGCAAAACCGCATCTCAAAAACAAACAAAAATTGACATTCTGCTATATAATCAGAATACAATCATCGCACATAACAGTTTGTTTTTTTTTTTTTTTTTTTTTTTTTTGAGACGGAGTTTTGCTTTTGCTGCCTAGGCTGGAAGTGCATCTTGGCTCATCGCAACCTCCGCCTCCCTGGTTCAAGCGATTCTCCTGCCTCAGCCTTCCAAGTAGCTGGGATCACAGGTGTATGCCACCATGCTTGGCTAATTTTGTATTTTTAGTAGAGATAGGATTTCTCCATGTTAGTCAGGCTGGTCTCAAACTCCTGACCTCAGATAATCTGCCCACCTCAGCCTCCGCAAGTGCTGGGATTATAGGCATGAGCCACAGCACCTGGCTGCACATAACAAATTTAATGATACCTTAGCAACACCTAGTACTTCAGTCTATAACCAAATCTCCCTGATTATCTCAAAAATGTCTTTTTCCAATCATTTTGTTTAAATCCAGACCCAAACAAGTCCTTGCATTGCATTTGATTGCTGTGTCTCTCAATTCTCTTTTAATCAGACAGTCTTCCCTTTACCCCCTTGCCATTGACTGGTTATACAAACCAGTTTTGTCCTGTGAAATGCTCTACATTCAGGGTTTGTCTGTTTCCCTTTGGGGTCATTTACATTATTCCTCTTTTCTTTGAATTTCCTGCAAATGAAACTTTGCTCTAGAGGTTTAATTGGAACCTGGTTTGACTTTTTGGCAAAAACACATCACAGCTGGTGTCCTGTGCTTCACATTTCATTACAATTGTCTGGTTGCTGCACAGCGTGCAACTTTCTTTTTTAAATGTATTTAAAAAAAATGTTTTTGTTTTTTGAGACAAAGTCTTTCTTCGTCACCCAAGCTGGAGGGCAATGGTGTGATCTCTGCTCACTGTAAACTCTGCCTCCCAGATTCAAATGATTCTCCTGCCTCAGCCTCCTGAGTAGCTGGAATTACAGGCACAAGCTACCATGTCCAGCTAGTTTTTTATATTTCTAGTAGAGATGAGGTTTTGCCATGTTGGCAAGGCTGGTCTCAAACTCCTAACCTCAAATCATCTGCCTACCTCAGCCTTCCAAAGTGCTGGGATTACAGGCACTAGCCACTGCACACCACCTAAAATCTTTTGTTTTAACTCATTTAGAATGTCCTCATTCTTCTTCTTTTTTTTTTCTAGACAGAGTTTAGCTCTAGTTGCCCAGGCTGGAGTGCAACGGTGTTATATCAGCTCACCACAACATCTGCCTCCCAGGTTCAAGCAATTCTCCTGCCTCAGCCTCTCACGTATTTGGAATTATAGCTATGAGCCACCATGCCTGGCTAATTTTGTATTTTTAGTAGAGACAGGGTTTCTCCATGTTGGTCAGGCTGGTCTCAAACTCCCAAGCTCAGGTGATCTGCCCGCCTTGGCCTCCCAAACTGCTGGGATTACAGGCATGAGCCACTGCACCCAGACTTATTACTTATCTTTATTACAGCTATGTAGATTCCATCAGATGAACACACTGGGTCAGGCACAGTGTGCACAGAGTGTAACTCTAATTATGCAAAATTAGAGTTAAACCTTTATAGATAACTAAAGGGCTACTTGACAAAATTCATAAAGTGGAAGTTAGAGCCAGACCAGGAGACAGAAAAATCTGGGTGATTTAGATGGCAGTACCTGGAAAATTTCAGTCCAATAGGATCTTCCCTACACAATTGGGAAGTGCAGTAGAGTAGATATTACGGAGTAACCACAATGACCACTTAAGGTAGGGACCCTATATATACTTAATTTGAGTTGATAATTAACTTAGTTAAATCACATCTTGGTTACTCTACATAGACCTGAAATTAGTTTAAAATTTTGCAAAGGAAGAAAGTGAGGTTGCATATTAAAAGTAAAAGGTTAAATTAAGGAATTGTGAGTTAGTTGTTCTGACTTCCAGATTGCAACTAGCCACGTGACTTCCCATTGCAGAGTACTGTCATCTTGTGTGTTTGTGTAGTACTTTAAAAACCATTTTAAAAAATTATATAAATCACATTAACCATAGAAAATTTTGAAAACTAAGAATTAAAGAATAAATAAATAAAACAAATGCCATAATCCCAGTACCTTGAAATAGCCACTTTCAACATAATGAATCTTTTTTCGGGTGGATTTTTTTTTTTTTGAGATGGAGTTTTCCCTCTTGTTGTGCAGGCTGCAGTGCAGTGGTGTGATCGGCTCACTGCAACCTCTGCCTCCTGGTTCAAGTGATTCTCCTGCCTCAACTTCCCAAGTAGCTGGGATTACAGGCATGTGCCACCACATCTGACTAATTTTTTGCATTTATTAGAGATGAAGTTGGTCACCATGTTGGTCAGGGTGGTCTCAAACTCCTGACCTAGGGTCATCCACCCGCCTCGGCCTCCCAAAGTGCTGGGATTACAGGTGTCAGCCACCATGCCTGGCCTTTCAGATGTTTTTCTATATACCCCTACATACATACAAACATGTAACTCCTTATTAATATCAGTACATCCCATGGGTACATTACCAGAAAAAAAGGTTTCACTCCTGGAAAACCACGAACATCATGAACATGCATGGGATCCAGGAGAAGGTACAAAACATTTATTTACATTCTTCATTAAATCACCCATCAGCTCATGGGTTGTACCTCAAATGGAAGCACTTTTATTTCTGTGGTCTTAAGTCCTCTCATTTGTGTCAAATTAACTTGCTTTTTCTTTTTAATTTTTTTTCTGGAGACAAGGTCTCACTCTGTCACCCAGGCTGAAGTGCCAAGACACAATCACAGCTCTCTGCAGCCTTGGCTTGCCAGGCTCAAGTGGTTCTCCCACCTCAGCCTCCCGGGTAGCTGGGACTACAGGCATGTGTCATCATGTCTGGCTGATTTTTTTGTTTTTTTATTTGTTTGTTTTTAAACATGGGATTTCACCATGTTGTCAGTCAATCTTGTTTCAAACTCCTGAGCTCAAGTGATCTGCTGGCCTCAGCCTCCCAAAGTGCTGGGATTATACACATGAGCCACCATCCCTGGCCATGGCTAATTTATTTCTATTTTTTTTTTTTTTTTGTAGATATGGGAATCTCACTATGTTGCCCAGACTGATCTTGAACTCCTGGGTTCAAGGGATCTGCTCATCTCAGCCTCCCAAAGTGCTGGGATTATAGGTGTGAGCCACTGGGCCCAGCTTAAACCAACTTTCAACCCTTTTGCCCTCCTCATCAGGTCCCATCACTAAGAGGGCTAAGTTAGACCACCAAGATACCAGGCATACCTGGAGGAAACTTCAGATCTTTCAGGGTCTTCAGAATAATATGTTTACAAAGCTAAATAAATTTCTTCTTTGCTATTGACTGCCTCTCACAGCATGACTATGGTGTGTTCTTCTACTGATTTTGATGTGCTCCTATGCCAACAAAATTCTCTTACCAATGACCCAGTACTTTATTATGCTGCCAATGACAGAAAACATAACTCAAGCTGGCTTCAACTATAAAGTGAATTTATTAACTGACAATATGGAAAAATCCAGGTTCAGGTAAGGCTTGATTCAGTGGCTCTCAGAGAGGTCATCAAGAACCTAGTTCCTGGCTGATGTTAACATTCAGTTGCCTCCAGGGCTGGAGCTTTTCTCATATTATACACAGTGTCCTCTCTTGCACCCACAGAGCACACATCTGTGTGGGTTACTCCTCTATGGGTCAAGAGATTTGTACTCTTCCAGAGGCCTAAGTCTGGGTCTGAGTCACAGACCCAGTCTTGAAAAATCACTGTGCCCAAAGGGTCAAAAGCATTAATAGGTTTAGGCCTGGGTGACCTCCCCACACTTCATGTTCTGAAAGTGAGAGAAGAGTGATTCCCGCACATAAAACTGCAGTGCCTTTCAGGAAGAGAGACAGATGTTGTACAACAAAAACAAATATCCACTAGAGACCCCTTATATAAAAAGGGATGAGGCAGGAGATGGGAAAAGAAACTTTCTCTTCCAAGTACATTGGTTCTTTTTCTTTTTCTTTTAATTAATTTTTTTTTTGGTGTCGTGACTCAGATACGAATATATGATTCTTTTTCTTACCTAAAAATGACATTTTACTAATGCAGTGTTTTTTTAAGTTACAAGGATATGCTCTTCACAACCGTGAAGAGATGATAAAGGGCTCTTGTGTTTATAGAGAGTTTTTTATTTAGTAACCATGGATGGATGCCGGAGATATTAAGCTTGAGGTCACACTCAAGTGAGCACAAGGCCAGCTTAGAGCCCCCTCTGATATAGAAAACAGTGGCCCAGGAAGGACAAGTCAGCATTCTGAACTATCACAACACTTATCCAGCAAGTAATTTTTTAAATATTATTTTAGAGACAGGGCCTCTCTCTGTTGCCCATGCTGAAGTGCAGTGGTGCAATCACTACTCACTGTAGCCTCAAACTCCTGAGTTTAAGTTCAATATTTATAGTTTTCTAAGTACTTACAAACTATAAATTTATGTTACATAATGTTCTTTATTCTGTTATATTTTTCCATTAAACAATAGTTTAACCTTAAAGCTATATTGTGACATCTACATATCCACTGTTTTGGACAAAATGAAAAAATCTGATGGTACTAACACTGGAAATGGCACCCACCTCAGCCTCCCAAAGTTCTGGGATTACAGGCATGAGCCAATGCACCCAGCTTTATCCATCAAGTAACTTCTAAGGGAAGTAGATGCTGCTCCTGTCTGAGTAACTAAATGTCTTTAGAGTAGAGGAAATGGAGAGGGTGTAGAAATACTACACCCTTAATAGCTCAGCTAGGCTCCCAATGACAAAACTGAAGAGAATGAAAAGGGGTTCCTCACTGAAAAAATTCAGCTGGGCTATGTGAGTCACTGTGGGAAATCTTATCTGTAGTCTCATCTTGAAAGTGGAGGTCCCACAACCTCCTACAGAGGCCCGACTGGTGCACTGGTGGGAGAGCAGCATGAGTGGTCTCTCATTCTCAGCATGTTCTCCAGTGTGACATCTCTCCTTTATTTATTTATTTATTTATTTTGAGACAAGAGTTTTGCTCTTGTTGCCCAGTCTAGAGTGCAATGGTGTGATCTCGGCTCATCGCAACCTCTGCCTCCCAGGTTTAAGTGATTCTCCTGCCTCAGCTTCCCGAGTAGCTGGGATTACAGGCATATGCCACCATGCCTGGCTAATTTTGTATTTTTAGTAGAGACAGGGTTTCTCCACATTGGTCAGGTTGGTCTCAAACTCCTGACCTCAAGTAATCTGCCCACCTTGGCCTTTCAAAGTGCTAGGATGACAGGTGTGAGCCACTGCACCCGGCCATCTCCTTTTTTTCTGTTTGCTGGTTATTAGCCTTTTACTCCAGGTTAAGATAGTTAAGCTTATCATACTCTTAATACATGGACATACTCATCATCAGTCCCTTGAGGTCCCTTGCTTGTCTTTTTTTCACTTTACTGTTCCCCTCCACCCATTCGTGTTGTTCTCCTCTCATAGGTATCCACCCTACAGTGAAAAGTTGAGCAACTTTCAAAAGGTCACATTCTCACTGACAGTGTGAACTCTTCTGATGTTCCATGCTGCTGCCAATATAAGACCATCAGGCTTTTTCATTTTTTCTGAAACAATGGGATGTAATGATGTCACAATATGGCTTTAAGGTCAAACTACTGTTTAATAGAAAATGTAACAGAGTATAGAACATTACATAAACATAAACGTATAGTTTGTAAATACTTATAAAGCAAAAACTCAAGTAACAAGGACTCCAACAAAAATAAAACACTGCTAGTCTCCAAAAGTCCCTTCCGTTCCCCATGCCAAGATCATGTACTTCTTCCTGATCACAAAATCTTCCCAGCTAGGCACAGAGGCTCATGCCCGGAAGGCTAAGGTGGGAGGATTGCTTGAAGCCAGGAGTTAAAGGCCTGCCTGGGCAACATGGCAAGACTGTCTCTTCAAAACAGAGTAGCTAGGTGCAATGGCTCACACCTGTAATCTCAGCACTTTGGGAAGCCAAAGTGAGAGGACTGCTTGAGGCCAGGAGTTCAAGACCTAGACAGCCATAGTAAGATCCCATCTCTCAAAAAAATTTATTTATAAAAATCTTCCCTCTCTCCTACAGGTAATCACCCTGAATTTTGCAATAATAGTCTTTTTTATAGCTTTACCAGCTATGTGTGTTACCCAAAATTATATGTGTAGTTTTTCTTGGTTTTTGAACATTATGTGAATAAAATCATATTGTCCATGGTCTTTTGTGTTTTATTTAACTCAACAGTGTATTTGTGAAATCCGTTCATGCTATTTTGTATCCCTGTAGGTTGTTTATGTATTTTTACTCAACAGTTTTCCTGGGAATTAATATACCTCAAATTATTTGTTCATTCTACTTATTTATTTTGAGACATAGTCTTGCTATGTCTCTCAGGCTGCAGTGCAGTGGCTCAATCTCGGCTCAGCACAACCTCCACCTCTCAGGTTCTAATGATTCTCCTGCCTCAGCCTCCTGAGTACCTGGGATTACGGGCACATGCTACCATGCCCAGCTAATTTTTATATTTTCAGTAGAGATGGAGTTTCACCATGTTGGCCAGGCTGGTCTTGAACTCCTGACCTTAGATGATCTGCTCACCTCAGCCTTCCAAAGTGTTGGGATTATAGGCGTGAGCCACTGCACCTGGTTGTATTCATTCTACTTTAGATGGACACTTCATCTTTTGTTTAGTTATCATAAACAATGCCATTCTGCGCATACTCATGGATGAATCCTGGTACACAAATAGAGAAGCTTCTCTGGACTGTATTTCTAAGAGTAGAATTACTGTGTCAGAAGGTATAAACATCTTGAACCTTATTAGAGAATGCCTAATTAGTTTCCAAGACTCCCAGCAGCAGTATACAACCATTTGTTTTATCCTACATTCTCATCAACACTTGGTATTGTCAAAGTTGGCTTTTTTGTCTTTTTATTTTGTTTGTTTGTTGCCAAATTGGTATGGGTATAATAACATCTCACTGTGGTTTTAATTTGATTTTTTTTTTGAGATAGAGTCTCGCTCTGTTGCCCAGGCTGGAGTGCAGTGACATGGATCTCGGGTCACTGCAACCTCCACCTCCTGGTTCAAGTAATTCTCTGTCTCAGTCTCCAAAGTAGCTGGGATTACAGGCGCCTGCCACTACACTTGGTTAATCTTTGTATTTTTAGTAGAGATGGGGTTTCACTATCTTGGTTAGGCTGGTCTTTAACTCTTGACCTCGTGATCTACCTGCTTCGGCCTCCCAAAGTGCTGGGATTAGAGGCATGAGCCATCGCCCGGCCTTTAATTTGAATTTCTGTAGTTATTAACAAGTCAATACCTTTCATTTATTTTTTATTTTTTCATTTTTTTCATTTTTGCTTATTTTTTGAGATGGAGTCTTGCTCTGTCATCTAGGCTAGAGTGCAGTGGCACAATCTCGACTCACTGCAACTTCCACCTCCCAGATTCAAGCAATTCTCCTGCCTCAGCCTCCTGAGTAGCTGGAATTACAGACGTGTGCCACCACACCTGGCTAATTTTTGTATTTTTAGTAGAGATGGGGTTTCACCAAGTTGTCTAGGCAGGTCTTAAACTCCTGACTTCAGGTGATCCACCTGCCTTGGCCTCTCAAAATTCTGGGATTACAAGCATGAGTAACTGCACCTGGCCATTTTTTTGTTTTGTTTTGTTTTTGAGATGAAGTCTTGCTCTGTTACCCAGGCTGGAGTGCACTGGCACAATTTCGGCTTACTGAAATCTCCACCTCCCAGGTTCAAGCGATTCTCTCATCTCAGCCTCACAAGCGGCTGGGACTATAGGCACCCAGCACCAGGCCCTGCTAATTTTTGTATTTTTAGTAGAGATGGGGTTTTGTCATGTTGGCCAGGCTGGTCTTGAACTCCTGACCTCAGGTGATCTGCCTGCCTCGGCCTTCCAAAGTGCTGGGATTACAAGCATGAGCCACCACACCTAGCCAGGATCTTTTATTTTGCTTATGAACAATTTGGACGTTTTTGGACAAATGCTTATTCACATCTTTTGCCCATTTTCCCATTGAGTTTCTATATTTTCCTTATTGTGTTATACAAATAATTTATATATTCTGATACTAGTTATCTGCTGGTTTAATCTGTTGCAAATATTTTCTCCCACACTGAGGCTTTTCACTTTACAGTATGTTTTCTTTCTTTCTTTCTTTCTTTTCCTTTTTGCACTACCCACCTGGAGATATATGATGTGTTTTCTTCAACTTACTTAATTTTAATATAGTAAAGTTGGCCAATCTTTTCTTTTCTAAGTAATACATTAGTATTTTTTAAGACATTTGTCTCTTACCCAGAGATTATAAGAAATATTTGCCTAAATTAGCTTTAAAATCTTTATAGTTTTGTCTTCCACGCTTAAGTCTCTTCCTGGAATTTATTTTTGCATGTTTTATCCCAGCCCCATTTATCGGAAATTTCATCATTTTCCCACTACTTTGTAATGACATCTCTTTTGTATTTTAGAAATCATGTGACTAGAGATACCTGGCAGTCATCTCCCCCATAAGAAAGGAACAAGGCATAAATAATAGCTGAGATATGACCGGATGTCAAATAGAAAATAGGCACCTGTGATGACTGGAAGCCCAGAAGGACACTATGGAAGCACCCAGCTTCTGCAACTTGGCCCAGACTGGCCAAGAGACAGGAGAGACTTTCCCTTGCAAGCAAAAGTTAAGCAGAAGAACCCCGGCAGCCCCCACTCCCACCAAAAATACCTACAGTACTTACTACAGGAGAATCCTACAAAGTCCTCACAAGCCCTGAGCCCAGTTTAGAGAGGTGTGAGGAATTAATGCAACTGTGTGCTCTGGATTAGGATATAAGGTATGTACTCCCCACCCCCTACCCGGTCCCCCAACTTGGTGAGAGCCAAGCTGGTGCAGCATAGTGCCATCTTGAGACCAGAGCTACATCTGGAGCGCATCCTCCTCTGGGGGTCAGTAGCCACTACATCTCTCCAGCTAGGGCTCCATCTTCATTCTGTCAAGCCCATACAGGTAACTAAATGTCACAACCCCAACTCTGCAGAGACTGAGCCTAGGATCAGCTCTGACTCTGGCCTTGCCCAGCAGAAAAACCAACCCCTGCTGCTCACATTTCAGCTAGAGAAACAGTCTGGCAGTCCTGCCCAGGCAAAACCTCCCTAAAGCCAGCCAAACTACTATAGGTCCTCCCTTGAGCAAGAGAGGTCCCTGAGCCATTCAACAGCTGACACATCTATAGGCTAACAGGGTGGCTACATGCCTACACTCAAAGCCTGAAAAACAGCCCTGTAGCATCTAGCACCGCCCCCCTACAATTGCAGACATACCCCTAGCCTGCCCAAAGGCCCTGCACCCCAAATCAGGACCTCAAAAATATCCCTGTTGCCTGCCCATGGCAGGCACATACCCAGGCAAGACAAGGAGCTGTGTGACCATGTCTCAGGCTTAGGAAATAGCCCAATGAGCCATTCCTGGCATGCAAGCCCCCAGGCCAATTGAGCAGCTGTGTACTCACATCTTGGGCCAGAGAAACAGCTCCACAGACCACTCCCGGCTGGCATGCTCCCAGGCTGATCAAGCTGCTGTGTGCCCATGTCTGGGGCCTAAGAAATAGCCCTGCAGGCTGCTCCTGGCAGACACACCTTCAGTCCAGACAGGCAACCGTGTGTCCCCTCACATCCTAGGCCTGAAAAACAGCCCCATGGTCCACCCCCACCAGACACACACCCAGGGCAACTGTGCAGCTATGCACCCCATCGTGGGCCTGAGAAATAGCCCTGTGGTCCACCTTTACCATACATAAACCCAGGCCAGCCAAAAAGCCGTATGGCCACATCCTGGGCCTGAGAAACAGCCCTGTGAACCGTCCTAAGGAGACACCTGCCAGGCCAGCCCAAATAACCTTTATTCACTTCTCAGAACTAAAAAACACCCTCCAAGGACCGCCCTCAGGAGACACACCCCCCAGGCTAGCAAAGCAGCCCTATGCCAGTGTACTGGACTCAAGAAACAGCACCATGGGCCACCCCTGGATGATCAGCCTTCAGACTAGCTATGAAACAGCACACTGATGCCCCTAGTTAGAGTAAAAGCTCTGTGATCCCAACCCTGATGAGTGAGACCTCAAGTTGGCCCACCATGTGCATGTAGACACACTGACCTGAGAAATAACCTGAAAGCCCACTTTCAGCAGAGCTGCACCACCACTGCCACAAATTATCTTAGCCTATGCCACAGAGACACATGCAAATATCACTAGCATGGATTACAGCTGAAGAAACTACATGGAGACTGCACTACCATATCCACCTAGAACCAAAGCCAATGCACCCCATTTAACCAACACCCTAAGACTCATCTATGCAAGTAAGTTTTTGCCAAATAAACCTACTGCATAGAATTGGAAGAGGCAAATGTTTCACCACTTGCATAGAAATCAATGTAAGGAAAAGCAAGGAAACATGACTCTTCCCAAAGAACACAATAATTCTCCAATAACAGATCCCAATACTACAGAAATATTAAAAATGCCAGAAAAAAAATTAAAAATAATAACTCTAATAAAACTCAGTGAGATACAAGAGAATACAGATAGACAATTCTATAAAATCAGGAAAACAATTCATAATTTGAATGAGAAATTCAACAGATATATATCATTTAAAAAAGAACCAAATAGAAATTAGGCCAAGCACAGTGGCTCACATCTGTAATGACAGCACTTTGGAAGGCCAAGGTGGGAGGATCACCTGAGGTCAGGAGTTCAATACCAGCCTAACATGGAGAAACCCCATCTCTACTAAAAATACAAAATTATCCAGGCATGGTGGCGCATGCCTGTAATTCCCGCTACTCGAGAAGCTGAGGCAGGAGAATCGCTTGAACCTGGGAGGTGGAGGTTGTGGTGAGCCGAGATCACACCATTACACTCCAGCCTGGGTAATAAGAGTGAAACTCTATCTCAAAAAAAATTTCTAGAGCTAAAGAACTCAAAAATAAAAAATACGATTGAGAATGTTGACAACAAAATATAAACCAAGCAAAAGAAAAAAAAAATCTCAACTTGAAGACAGGTCTTTTGAAATAATACAGACAAACAAAAAAAAGAAGAGAGAGAAAGAAAGAACAAAAAAAGAATCAAAAAGAATGATGGCTGGGTGTGGTGGCTCACACCTCTAACCCTAGCACTTTGGGAGGCTAAGGCAGGTAGATTACCTGAGGTCAAGAGTTCAGGACCAGCCTGGCCAACATGCTGACACCCTGTCTCTACTAAAAATACAAAAATTAGCCAGGCATGGTGGCACATGCCTGTAATCCCAGCTACTCAGGAGGCTGAGGCAGGAGAATCGCTTGAACCTTGTGGGGTGGAGGTTGCAGTGAGCTGAGATCACACCACTTCACTCCAGCCTGGACAAAAGAGTGAAACTGTCAAAAAAAAGGAATAAAAAAGAATGAAGAAAGCTTAAGGGTTTATGGGACATTACTAAGCAAACAAATATTTGCATTATAGGCATTCTGGAAACAGAAGAAAAGGGAAAGGTATTTAAAAAAATACTTAATGAAATGATGTGAAAACATTCCAAGTCTTGGGAGAAAGGGGGACATCCAGATCTAGGAAGCTCAAAGAAATCCAAATACATTAGACTCAAACAGGTCCTCTCGAAGGTACATTATAGCCAAATTTTCAAAAGTCAAAGATAGATACAGAAGTCTAAAAACAGCAAGAGTAAAGTGTTGCATCATATATAAGAGAATCTCTATAAGACTAACAGTGAATTTCTCAGCAGAAACTTTACAGGCAGGAGAGAATGATTTAAAGATTTGAAAGGGAAAAAAAAAGGCTGCTCGCCAAAAATCTCATACCCAACAAAGCTATCATTCAGAAATGAAAGAAAAATACAGTATTTCACAGACAAGCACAAATTGAGGGAATTCATCACCACTAGATGAGCGTTACAAGAAATGTTCAAGGGAGTCTTAAATCTGGGAGTGAAAGACAGTAACTACCATCATGGAAATATGTAAACTCATTGGTAGAGCCAATACCAAAAGAAGAAATAGAAAGGAATAATGCTTTATCACTAGAGAAAACCATTCAACTGCAAAAATATTAAGAGAGAAATTAAGGAACAAAAGATACATTAAAAAATCAATAAAATGACAGGAATTAGTCCTCATCTGTCAACAATAATCTTGAATGTAAACTAATTAAATTCCATATTTAAAAGATATAGACTGGCTGAATGGATAATAAAACAAGACTCAGCTATAGGTTGCCTATGAGAAACTCTTCTTACATGTAAAGACACAGAATGAAAATGAAAGAATTAAAAAAGATATTCTTTTTGCCTTTGGACAAAGATATTTGCTTAAGGAAAAAGATATTCATTTCTTTTTTTACTCCTGCTTGCTTTCGGAAAGCAAAAAGCAAGCAGGAGTAGCTATACTTATATCAGCCAAAACAGACTTGAAGTCAAAAGCTGTATAAAGAGACAAAGAAGGACATTATATAATAATAAATGAATCAATCTAGCAAGAAAATATAACAATTGTAAATGTATATATGCACCCAACACCATGCACCCAGATATATAAAGCAAATATTATTAGATCTAAAGCAAGAGATCAATCCCAATACAAAGCAGTCGGGGACTTCAACACTACACTCTCAGCATTGGGCAGATCACTAGAAAGAAAATCAACAAACACTGGATTTAAACTGCACCATAAACCAAATGGACCTAACAGACATTTACAGAACATTTCACTAGATAGCTGCAGAATACACATTCTTCTCATCAACACATGGAACATTCTCCAGGATTGTCACCCAGGTTAGAGTGCAATGGCATGATCTCGGCTTACTGCAACTTCCATCTCCCTGGTTCAAGCAATTCTCCTGCCTCAGCCTCCTGAGTAGCTGGGATTACAGGTGCCCACCACCATGCCCAGCTAATTTTTTTGTACTTTTAGTTGAGAAAGGGTCTCGAACTCCTACCCTCAGATGATCCACCTGCCTTGGCCTCCCAAAGTGCGGGGATTACAGATGTGAGCCACCTCACCTGGCTAAAAAAAAAAAAAATTCAAAATCATACCAAGTATCTTACCTGACTACATGAAATAAAACTAGAAATCGATAAAAAAAAGGAATATTCAAAACTATACAAATAAGGCCGGGCATGGTGGCTCATGCCTGTAATCCAAGCACTTTGGAGGCCAAAGTGGGCGGATCACCTGAGGTCGGGAGTTCAAGACCAGTCTGACCAACATGGTGAAATCTCGTCTTCAAAATAAAAAAAAAAATTTTTTTAATAAAAAATAAACTATACAAATAGAGGGAAACTAAAAAAAAACATGATCCTGAATGACCAATGCATGAAGGAAGAAAATAAGATAACATTTTATTTATTTATGACCAGGTCTCCATCTGTCACCCAGGCGGGAGTGCAGCAGTGTGATCATGGCTCACTGCAGCCTTTACCTCCCGGGCTCAGGGGTTCCTTCTGAGTACCTGGGACCACAGGTGTACACCACCACACTTGGCTATTTTTAAATTTTCTTTGTAGAGACAGAGTCTTGCTATGTTACCTAGGCTGGTCTCAAACTCCTGTGCTCAAGCAATTCTCTTGCCTCAGCCTCCCCAAGTGTTGGGATTACAGGCATGAGCCACCGCACATGGCCAAGAATGAAATTGTAAAACAAATTAAGGAGCAAATAAAACAAGAGAGAAATTAAAGAACAAAAGATATATAAAAGATATATCTCTTTTAGCTGGGCATGGTGGCTCATGCCTGTAAATCCCGAACTTAGGGAGGCTGAGGCTGGCAGATCACCTGAGGTCAGGAGTTCAAGACCAGCCTGACCAACATGGTGAAACCCCATCTCTACTAGAAATACAAAAAATTTAGCTGGGCATGGTAGTGTATTCCTGTAATTCCAGCTACTCAGGAGGTTGAGCCAGGAGAATCGCTTGAACTCGAGAGGTTGCAGTGAGTCGAGATCATGCCACTGTACTCCAGCCTGGGCAACAGAGTGAGACTCCATCT